>JAGDQP010007724.1:0-50678 GCA_022664845.1 Lepisma saccharinum | reverse complement strand
ACGGTGTAGAGTAAGTTTGATGGGTACATGGTCGCTCCATACAGTATCCAGGACTTCTAGGTGAGAGCGTTGGATGAGGTTAGGGGAGAGGATGACTATATCTGGGGTAGTTTGTGTAATCGGACGGGTAGGTTTGGGTAATTGATGTAGTATGCCGTTCGTATTGTTGCTGATAAAATTGGTGAACTGGTTTTTCTGTCTATCGGATCAAGTATGAATATTGATATATGCCATAATTATGAATATTTTGAAGTTATTGGAGATATACTGCAAAAAGTATAATGGTATGGGATGGCCTGGACGAACATAGATGGTGATTAAGGTTACATATAGGTTTTTAAAGTATAGTGTGGTAAGGATATGCTCTGGTAATGCAAGTTGTGGAATAGAATGGATGCGATGAGGTATTGATGGTTTGAAACCTAGCCCGCTCCATTAGCTCGTAAAGCCGGAATATTGCTTACCTGATGAATGAATTTATAGCCCGAGAATTTACAGGATGATTGTGGTGGAAGGAGTGTTTCATTTAGTAGAAAAGCCTGTGCTTTTTCTTCCAGAAACAAAGCTTCAAATAATGGCTTATGAGTATTGAGTGAGCTAATGTTCAAGAATAATATTACAATATCCATATTAAGTTGTGTTGTCTTGTTGTTTCTCATGGATCTGGACTTATGGAAGGTGAAGCTACGAAATGAACGTATGGTCCTGAGTATGTGGCATGAAAAGTGACTTGGAATACTTGTTTGGCTTCAGTTTGAATCTGTTGTAGTATATGTGAACGATGCGTTGGTTGGATATTTTGGAGCGTAAGGGTGATGAATGGTAACATTTGATCAACAGTTATGGGTTTGATGAGGATGGGGTGTTTCTCTTGACCACTGGTCATGTGGTGGGTTTGATCGTGGACTCTAAATGGAACTACAATTTCTGGTTTAGCTGGTTCTGGTTGAGGTCGGGCCTTACACTGATAGCTATAGGTGGGATGATTTTGTTGGCAGGTGGAGCAATTTGGTGGTGTGGAGTGAGAGTTATAACTTTGGCATTTTTCACATCTGATGGGCATTGGTGGTTGTGTGCGGGAAGGCTCTACAAGGTGTATTTTCCTGTAGATATAAGCGCCTAGTGTGAGGAGGTCGTTAACTGTCTCGTGTGATTGTGCAAGTACTCTTACAAGATAAGTAGGACCAGCTTAACATTTGATTCGCATTACTTTAGAAAATTCATATTCCTCCTGTTTGAGCTCTTCCATAATTTCCTCATCAGTCCACGAAGGATCTACACCGCAGATGACAACAGAGAGAAGTGGTGGTTTAGTGCGTTTATCGTTTAATCTTATCATGGTTGCAGATTGACCAAAGATTTCTAGAGTGAATTTTACGTATAGATGTCGCTAGGTTCGGGTCCGGTGATTTGATGATCATCCCGTTTCGTGTAGGTATGATTTGAGTAATGGTTTGGCGTGGTACGTATTTACAGAGTTGCATGATAATTTGCTTGGCATTCTGAAATTTGGAGTCATACTTGCTTAGAAGAAAAGAATGTATAGTTGTACTGTTTACTGATGTAGAGTCTTCAATGGTCATTTGATCAGAATCGTTATCACTATCGCTGTTCGTTTCGAAATGTTGTTTCTTAGGTGGTGGTGAATTACTTGGTTTTCTATCTATGGTTTTGACCGGAGTGCGGGACCGAGAACGAGATGTTGCTGCATTGTATATCCGTGATTTCCTGCAAGTAACCGTGCACCATGGACCGGGTGTTGGAACCGTTTGCGGGAGTCCGAGGTGCTTTCCGTCCAACATATTGTTCGTCTGTCCGGGGGCCGAAGCCCGTGAAAACAAAAGGAAGGTAAAAACAAGAAGCAAAATGAGTGACGAAATGATCAGTCTCTGTGCAATGGCTGCTCCTCGAACTAACTGCACCCTCCGACAATGAAAACTGCCGTCAATCCTAAATTGACCGTGCATGTAATAATCTCTTTCGTGTGTATGCTACACGAAGTCCTCGAAACTACGCTAACGAATCAATGTTAGGCTAGGTTTAGTTATCCATTTATACTTTTTTTTATTGATTCGCGTATTGCTAGTCACCAGTGTGGCTAGCACCCTCCCAAGGGTTACGCCCTCTCTGTGGGAAGAGAAGGAAAGGAAATTGGTAGGATCTGCTGGTAAGGATGGTTGGTCTAAGGGATGTTTGGGAATTGATTATTATCCTTTATTTATCAAATCTTAAAATCAGGTTGGTATAAGTCTTGTGTGGTTATATCCATTTTATTGGTTTATGGGGATCAAACGAAAATGAGATGGAAATGAAGTGCACATTAAACGGCACAACACGTGGAATATATAGAATTAATGTGTGATTAAATCTTCTGCCTAGGGGCTGCTTTAGGCTTTATGAAAGACAGGTGAGCCCTTCTCCAACACATTGATGATTACAGTGCAATTATGAATGTGAATGGTGAGTGAAAGAATGAGTGATGATGCATTTGGTGAGTTACGGGTGTCAAACGAAGTCCATGTGAGGTGTGACAGAGAAATAGACGTAGGGTTCCGAGTATGTAGCGTTTACTTTGATTTTGAAGGCTTCAGAGGCTGCTTGTTGTACATAATGGAGTATGGTATCTCGAGCCCTGGGTGGAGGTTTTGAAGTGTGAGAGTGATAAAGGCCATGGTTTGTTCTATTGTGGGTGATAGAAGAGTAGATGTGGTTTGAGTTTGAGCAGGAAGACGAAGAGGAACTGTGAGATGTGGGTTGTCAACTTCTGGTTGAGGACGGCCTTTGCACTTGTATGAAAATGTCAGATGTTGTTCACCACATTGGCTGCATTTCGGAGGTGGTTGTGCGTTGACACAGTTTTTGGTTTGATGTGGGCCAGAGCAGTATCCACATTTGGCTTGGTTTAATGGGCATTATACGTCTGACAGTTCTCATATCGAATAGGTATGGGTGCAGTAGTGCGTGAAGGCTCAACTCTGTAGCGTCGTTTGTAGATGAAGGCTCCTATGGATAGTAAGTTATGGATAGTTGGCTGATGTGGCGTTAAGACTCGGATCATGTAGCTGCTGTTTCCTTCTTTGGTTTTTATTCTCAGACATTTTGTGATAGTGTGTCCCTCGGATTAAAGTTCGGTTTCGGCTTCAGAATCTGTGACATCTGGTTCAACTCCTCGAATCACTGCAGATAGCATGGTTTGACGGCTTGGAGGCGGTGGCATTTTGGTGGTTCTGGTGCTCATAGAAGTAAGATTGGCTTCACTGACGAAAATTTAATAGCTGTGCTTGTTTCTGATAGTACTGGCTAAATGTTCATAAGGTGATTTAATGATAAGGCCATTTCTGGTAGGTACTATTTGAGAGATCTTTTCTCGAGGAACATATTTCCTGAGTTGTTGCAGAAGCCTTTTAGGTGTCTGAAACTTACTGTCAAAGTTAGTCAGAAGAAAAGAATGAATAGAAGGTGTTTGATGTGCAGTATCTTGTGGATTGAGAAGCTTTGAATTGGATATATTCATTGAATGATCTGAGTCGGAGTCGGATACAGTACCAGTATAAGATTTTTTTATGTGGTGGAGAACTGCCAGAGATACGTTGTAGAGGTGATTGAGAGCGTGAACCTGAAGGTGAATGCTGGTTGCGATTTCGTCTTGTTGATGAAGTGCCCGATGAAACATATTTTGGTAAACTTTTTTTTTGGTAAACTTTATTTTTTTATATGGGCCAGTTTAGTAACATATTTTGGAGTGGCTGAAGATGCTGTTTTAGAAACTACTGTTGGAAGAGTATGCTTTCCTGTTAGCTTTGGCATGATAGAGATGTACGAATGATTGTGGTTGATAAATAATGATCAGTCTTTGACTGCAAAAATAATTTCAAAGTAACTAGCACCCTCCGACAGTGAAAACTGCCGTCGATCCTGATGTGACCGTATACCTATTGCTCTCTCTTGTGCGTTTGCTACACAAGGTCATCGGCTGTAGGTTAACAAACCTCAGTTAGGCTAGGTTAAGTTCTGCATTTATACTTTCACTTGCTCAAGAAACATTTCTAAAAGGAAAATAATACATAGAATAAATTGAGATTTCTTTTAGCAAATATTATATAAATAACCTAACTTTAATCTTTAAATAACTAAACACTAACCAAAACTTTAAAATACAAAAATATACTTCCTTTCTCTTAGATAGGCTTTTTAAGACAGCTTAGAAAACATCACAATATACTAACTTATAAGTAAGAGACATCTGTTGACCATCAAGAAAGGTGATTCCCGTGAGGGTTCATTTTGTAAACTAACTTTGTAACTCAAACTGTTATAATAAATGTAGTTATAGTACAACTAATACTAATGCAAATACTAGTATAGTATTTATATAATGGACACCTTATACTAGTAAAATCATGAACCAATCAACTGCCGTCTTTGCTCTATTTTTACATTTCTTGTCTCCTTTATAAATAATCTCTAATTTAACGCATGAACTTTCGTATTTGGTTGCAATGTTATTAGTATATTAAAGTAAAATTTTGGATTACTGCAGCTGCCTATGGTGCTTGAAATTATAGTAATAATAAAACCCATTCACCTTTTGTGATATGTACAACATTTAGTTGAACCAGAGGTTGACAATTAATTCAACTGCTTAGAAACTTATTTTAGTCTCGTTAGCAAGAAAACGGTAAATGTTTTGAATCGTATGCTTGAAACCGTTAGCATCAGTGGCGGTGTAAAGGAATCTGGGCCCCGGGGCAAGTGAATTTCTACTGTTGGCAGAATATTTTATTTTCCATTTTTCCGAGGCCCGCGGGAAAACTGGGGGCTCCACGGGGTCTTATTTACAAAGACAGATATCTCCTCGCTCACTTGTCGTAACCTATTCATGAAAATGGATATTCAGAGTATGAAGAGTCATGCTTATCAGCCATTACAGTCAAGCTCGCAAGTAGAAGTCCTGAGCCGGCGTAGCTATTACGTCACCGAGCACCATCGATATGTCTCATTGATGCAATCAATCACTTGTGTCGGCGACCAGCGGGGGCTCTTCAGCAGGTGGGGGCTGTTCGCCCCGATTCCTTACGCTGCCATTTTATTATATAATACATATTAGTTTGTATATTAGTGTCCTGTATTAGTTTGTCAAGTGTGGTTCTTTTCGGTTCGACCATTGCTTGGTTATGTCCGGATGTTTGTTTATTAATCGACTCTCTACGATGGAAATAGAAACTGTGTTAATATTCTATTACGGTTAAAGCCGTAAGAACATTTCCCTGCAATGTGAGGCCAAGTTAGTTCGAATTGAACCAATGATTACATTGTAATAGTGCAACTCCGGGTGTACACGATAAAGAAAAGTACCAAAATATCCACTCACATATAAAAGTCATCTTGAATCAAGCTTGTTTTGGGCCTTGAAACGTCAAGCCAAAAAGTTGAAAACAGGCTTGTCGTATCAAGCAAAATGATTGAGCCAAGCTTGAATCATGCTCGATATCTCAAATGCACTAAGTGCCTTCTTTAGGCTAGGTATAATCAAGCTTGAAATTTGGTTAAGTTCAAGCAGATTTTATGTAGTGTATTTTATCAAGGTTGTATCAAGCTTGAAATATACTTCTCGTATCACGCCAAGTCTAACAAGGCAAAGTCAAGGGAATTTAAGCCCTGAATCAAGAAACAGAACTCTGTGGGAAGGATGTAATGAAAAGTTTCTTTTTACAAAACAACAGTAGACAATTCTGTTACATTTTACAACATAATATTTTTGGTTGAACTTGAAGGGAATCATGACTGGTATCATGAATAAAAATCGTAGCCAATAACAGTTTAATGACATAAAGTTGTGTAAGTTAAATTAATTATTTTTTCCATAAAATAAATATGCATTAACAATGCTAATTGTTAATATTTAAAGTTTTGAAATTACAAGAATGAAAAACAGTTTTGGATGTATTAAATAGTAATGTAGAGAAAGGATTTTATTTATGCAGTGTCAAGTGATGTTGGTTTGTTTTTAGTCAATGCAGAGTCTAAAAAAAACTCATAGTAAGCTAGAAGACTTAGTAATGTGTAAAACATAATTCAAAAGATGGAGATTTCGAGGTGGCCGAGAGGTTAGAGCGCTTGCTTTCTGTGCGCGTGGTTACGGGTTCAAATTCCGCCAGGGTCCATTGAACGGAGTGGTTCGGAGTCCACTTTCCCAAAAACTGTAGGTCCTGTTCTTAGAAGCTCACTAGCTCATTTAGGACATTAATAATAATTCGCTCACTTAATCAAAAGAAGGAAATAACGATTTATGAGAAAAGTGAATTCTAACCCTTTTTGTTAATCATGTGTTTAAATTAAGAAAAACAATAAATGTTCTGTCTTAAGAAAACCTATTTTGCAGAATTGCACACAGGTTATGATATCAAATACTCTAATGCTCATCCTCAGACCCGTTACAAACGTCACTACATTACTGATATGATCTGTTCGCACAGGTTGTGTGACCAGACTGTAACAGAAATGTAGTAAATTTCTGATACAGAGAGAGGGGCAGAGGGAAAAACGCAGACTGTGTATCCTGAAACGTTAATAAAATTTCATTTATTTCCATGTCTTCCACTATTTTTCTTTAGTTTTCTCTTTTCTTTCTTCTCTCTTTTTTTCGCTCTTTCCCCGTCTCTCTTCTCTCTCTCTCTCTCTCTCTCTCTCTCTCTCTCTGTTTGAACAAGACAAGTTTTGTTCAAATGCAAAATGACGATTCCTGCATGATGTCCATATTATTATTTTTCTATACTTACTATTAATTCGTATCTCTTATAACTTAATGTGCATGCAATTTCTGCCTATCTATCTCGCGGTTCTCTAAATGATCATCGGCGACTCATTCCTTGTTCCCCAAATGGAGAAATATCCTGGCATGTCATGTTTTGGTGCATATTTGTACTGTCATGTAGGTTTTCTAAATAGTAGGTGTACAGCAAAACAGTTCTCCTGGAGGAAAGAACTATTATTTTTTACAACTTCAACCTCCATTTACTTTTATAAGTGGCTGTACAACATGTTGTATTCATTGGACTAGAACTTTTAGCAAGAAATAATTAAGAAAGCCATAGACAAGAAGATTACAATACAACAAGAATAAAACAGCATTATATAAAGAATAACTGTTTCAAATTCCCATGTCATAATTTATCACGTTGCTATATATTAGACATCTTGATCGTATTAAATCTCCACCCGAAAAACAGAGTGTAGCTGTCTAAAAAGCAATCCCACAAGTCAGTATCATGTTTTAGACTATAAAATACCTTGAAATATAACTATCCAGTAAAAATACGCACTAGACTTGTAGACCCTAAGTAGCATACGCACAGGCGAGAAAAGTACGTATACCATTGATCTAGGATCTACGACGTACTTCAGTGTCGGAGGGTGAAGTTAGTCAGAGGTAGCAGTCATTGCACGAAGACTGATCATCTCATTATCAACACAATAATACATCCTGGCTGTGTTTTATCGTAACCTCTGTTTTGCTTACTTCATTGTATTCCTAGGACCTATAGCCCTAAGTTACCTCATCATGGAAGATCAACAACAATCAGGACATCATAAGCTTCCAGTAGCAATAGTACCACGGCCTCCACTATACTCCATACTAGGGATCATCGGTAAACATCGACGCAGCTTACAGGAAATATCTACTCGATCACGATCACGTTCTAGAACACGAGCTAACAGCAGATCAGGTCGTATAACTCCCCCCTCGTCACCACCGAAGAAAAACATCACACACTATCAGTGATACAGAATCAGAAGACGACCGTAAGATGGACATCAACAACACAGACGAATATCCATATCTACCAGTTCAGGATCCGAAAACGTATGAATTACTTCTCACTAATTACCATACAAAATTTCAAGCTCCAAAATTGCTATTTCAACAGTTCACTAAATACGTGTCACGAGACCAAATAGGTTGAATCATATCAACGCGCAACGGAATCATCATCCACTTTCCAAACTAATTTAGCAACCATGATCAGGAACAAACACAGTTTCGAAATATTTGGGAAAGCAGCTAACACGACACGTATGGACACAAAACGCACACGTCAACCAACACCGCCCAGAAAAACACCTACATTATAAGTAGTATTCCGTGGAGTCGAACCTACAATCACAGATATAGAAGCCGAAGCCGAATTGAAAGAGGAAGGCCATTCAATCACAAAGTGACTGCGTAATAAAACAAAAAAAGACAGTCCCACCTACATGGTAAGTATGATCACCAATAGCCAAGAAACCATTGATGACTTACTTTAAACTGTGCGTACATATACAGGAAACGATATAGAATAGAAACTTCTCATACACCAACACCACTTCCCATAAGATGTGAAAATAATACACTCCACACTATATAATACCCACGACACCTCACAATGCCAAAACGATATCAAATGCGGTTACTGTTTAGATATACACAACACAAAATCATGTACAAATATGAAACAGCCACCAAACTTGCGGCTAATCACATCCAACGTTTTGTTACAAATGCAAAGCTCGACCAGCACCATAATCTAAAAATCTGAACTCATAGTACTCATTCGCACCACTGAATCTAAACAACCAGAAACTATCGCAGTTACTTCTGTATATCAACCCATAAGTATTTTCCAAGACTTAGCTTTCATCACTGTAGCCCTTCAAAACATCCATCCATTCCAGCGTCCATTCATTCTACGACAGATCCAACACGCAGCAAAGACAATCTTAAATGTTAACTTTCACGTAACTTACTCCGGACCGTACGCACACTTCCATGTCAGTGCACTTGAAACCGAAGTTTAACACCACAAAAGACTCGAACGTAAACATGCAGAAGATTATGGCTTAGGCTTTAGTTTTTTGTTCATCAACATCAGCTCTCTCTCAGCACACAAAGATATTTTTGAACAATTACTATTAGAAGAAAACGTTAGCGTTTTTTTTTAAATGAAACTGATCTTAAACCAAACACACCAATCAAAATACCGCGCTACACACTACAACGATGTGACAGCACACAGCCGGCCTTACGCGCAAATGGAGGTACAGCAATAGGATTTTCACTAACCATTCCTCACCGTCAACACACCCTAATCCCAGAGCTACCTGAATATTCAACCACTACACTGTATTATAAACACAATTACATTACTCTAGCCACCATCTATGTCCTATAATTTTTTCGCCCACATTCAAACAATTTTACCAATTTCATCATCATGGCCGATATTAATTTTCACAGCCGACCAAATCGACATAAACTTAACTTTAGTAATTTCATACAATATCAGACTACCGGAACACTTCACCACCTTCCTAAACCCACACGACCTATTTCCAACACAACCCCTGATATTGTTTTTACCTCCACCAATATTGCCAACCGTAGTGCAATAGAAATCTTCGACCTCATGGGCAGCGACCATGCTCCCATCAAACTCACCCTTCACTGTAACCAAAACACCTTCCTCCAACAAAACGTCCCACTCCAAGTGCTTAGATTTGACAAAGCAGATTGAAAAGGATACAGGGAATATATTGAAATACAAACCGCAACACTCGAAACTCCAAATACTGAAGATGAACTCTATGATACCATAAACACTATAACCACCACACTACATACCACTACAACTAAATTTATTCCGCAAAGCTTCATTCATCCATACAAAGCCACATTACCACTCAACTACCTCACATTAATCAAACGTTCCCGCGCCAATTCTTCTGCGACTATCAGCGAATAGGAAACCCGAACTCACTACGTCTTTATCGCCAATTACAACGAAATGTCGGCAACTACATTAAAGCATACATGTTGAGACAATGGGTTAAAACATGCAACACATTGGCAGACACACCACATCCTACCAAATACTGGAAACGGTTTAACACTCCCACTGGTAAATACTCCAAATCCGCATACCCACTTATTCAGGATAACCAAGCACTACATTCAGACAAAGACAAGGCTGATGCATTCGCCGACTACCTGCAGAAAATATTCACACCGACAGCTCCATTTAATCCATTCAGACATCACCCTGCAGATCGATTAAACTTTGCTTCGCCTCATGTAGAACCAAATCTCGATCACCCTCTACCAGATCACCCACTTACTGCACCCATCACTCCAGAAGAAATCACGTCTATACTTAAACATAAAAGACAATCAGCTCCTGGCATTGACACCATAACATACCGTCATCTGAAAGAGGCACCCACTTCATTAATTCAACTACTCGCCACTATCTACACTTTCATCCTACGCACAGGCTTTTATCCCCTATCATGGTAAACATCCAAAACATTAATGTTCCTCAAACCACAAAAACCGCCAAATTCCGTTACGTCCTACAGACCAATCCAATTAGCTTCAACATTTAGCAAAACTCTAGAAAATAGTTATAGTACAACGACTTCATATGCATTTCGAACAACATAACCTCATCCCACTCCATCAAGCCGGCTTCCGTCCATCATATATCATAAACGATCAACAACTCCGACTCTCCAACCTGATCTCTAATCACTATAATACATCACGTCCTTTCTGCTTGGTCTTATTTGATTTAGAAAAAGCATTCGATAAAGTATGGCATAGAGCTCTCATTTACAAACTGCAATCATTCCAACTTCCCATCATCTACACACGACTCATTTTTAATTTACTCACAAATAGACTTGCATACATATCCGTTAACGACAACACCCCCCATCCTCTTTTCCTTTACTGTGGAATTAGTCAAGGATCCGCAATATCACCTGTACCTTTTATTCGCTGCCGACCACCTCCACTACCTCCAAATATACATCTCTTTCAGTATGCAGATGCTTTTCTTGCACTCAGTAAAACCATTCAGCACATCAATCGCACACTGAATGAAGCCATACACACCTTCACTTCCTGGTGCAGTAAGTGGGGCCTCACAATCAACTCACACAAAACGCAGGCATTCATCCCACGAAACATTGCTCCAGAGTTTATCGTAATCCATCCAAACGCTCCCTAACAGTCTTGCATGAGCAAATAAAACCATCAAATCAAGTAACATATCTTGGTCTCATATTTGATCACCATCTCACGTGGCGTCCTCGCGTAAATAACGTCATTAGCAAAGCCTACAATCGTCTCAACATGCTAAAACAACTTACCGGAACAACTTGGGGGATTAAAATCACAGACCATTATAAACACTTATAAAGTTTTTCTTAAACCAGTGCTCACGTATGGATTCACCGCTTGGATCGCAGCAAACTACAAAATCTACCAGAAACTCCAAGTAATTGAACGACATGTCCTGCGAATAATATTCCGGATAAAACTCCCTAGCCCAACTCAGGAATTATACGATAGAATAAACTTTTCACACCTACTTCAGTATCTAGAAACCCAACGCCTTAAATACATCACTAAACGTCTGGAAACACATCACCTACTTTTCTACGACATAAAAAATTCACCCACGCATACACATACTCCATTATCATTACTATTCTCCGTCTAGCAATACACACTCACACCAAAACATCCAGATTTTAACCAAGCCACTGCTCTAAGCATCCCTAACATACCTCATTATATTGCATCTACATTTACTGCACAGTAATCATAATTGTATTAACAGGGCTGTATTTTTCTCATTATGTTCAGAGATGCCCCTGAGCAAGAAGAAGATCACCCACATGTCTAATTGTTTAAGTGCTGTGGGTCAAATTGCACCTCACTTCCATTTCTCATCTCGTCATCATCATCAAAACCTCCCAAATAGTATGATTATGAGAAAATTCCCATAATGACCCATGGAATGATTAAGAGGAATAAAGTATAGCATTCTTTATATAACCCACTGACCAACTACCTTCCTCAAATCCTCCCTTACCTTCGTAATCCTTCCTGAAAAGAAAGTGTAGGCTTCTACTGGGTGCTAGCTGTAGCTAGTAAAAAAAAAAAAAAAACAGAAAAGAAACATCTTTCCTCCTGAAACAAGATTACTCAAACACTACAGGTCTTACCCGCAGATCTCTTTCTATAAGCTTAATGAAAAAAATAGTCAATTCATTAGTATTATAATTCAAACTATCGAAATTATAAATTTTGAAAACGAGTATGACTATGAGCATGACCTTTCAGCTATAGCTCCTTTGGGAAAGCATTGGCTTCGCATTCGGCCAGATGAAATACAGTGGCTAGCCATTCTGATTCAGTTTTCTCCAGAGTATTTCTCAGTCACACAATTCTAAGGAAGAGGACAGTGGTTCAATGGTAGAACGCTCACCTCTGGTGCCTGGGGTCGTCTGTTCGATCCCTGCTCATGCCATGTAGGCTTTGTGGTGAACAAGCACAGTGCGCGTGGATTTTCTCGGGGTTCTCCCTTCCTTCATTCCACCAATTCATCCCATGATCATCCATCCTGCCTGAACCAAAGTTGCCTAAAGTCCTTAAAAATAAAAAATAAAAGGCTAAGACTGAGAAAAGCAACTTCAAACTACGCCCTTCACTTCCACGTACCTCTTCCATATCGTATCCTTGCCTGAGCCAAAAGTGTCAAAAGGCCATTACAATTTAAATTCAATTCGTATATAAATACTAAAGATTGACATTATAAGGGCAAACCGAGCGGCCGTAGCTCAGTTGGTGCATCGTTAGATTTGCATTTGAGAGGTCCTGGATTCGATACCACAAGCCGACAACCCTGACTAGTGTTTATCCACTGTTTATCTCAGTGACACTAAGCAAATGTACCTTCGTGCATCATTTCCCTCCCCTATCCTATCGTGAGCAAAATATGCCAAATAACTAACTCTATGACTTACGTAACTCACACATTCATTACCACAGTAACAATCGTTCGCCATTGGATTCTATCCTCGACAAAATCAAGCCAGTTTTCATCACGAGCATCTATCTCTCGAAGGTCCCTTTTAATATTTTCGCCCGAACGATGTCTCGGTCTTCCTAGCGGCCTCTCTCTCTCCGGCTCATCAACCATGATAGGTTATAATTTTCGTCTCCCTTCCCCATTCGACCTATATGACCTGCCCATCTTAGCGATCTTGATTTCATTAAATCGTACAGACAGTTGAGATCTTCATTATGCAGTCTCCTCCATTCTCCGGTCATGTCGGCCCGTATATCATTCTTAAAATCTTATTTTGAAGCACACGCAATTTCTGCTCATCTGCTAAGGTAGTATTCGAACTTCCACAACCATAAAGTTTGAGTTTCTTAGACTTGACATTATGTAACAAATTTCATAAAAGTATAAAATAAACTTGTTGGAACAATATAAGTGGCTTCTTTAAACGTGTTTTGCTGGTTATTATAATGGCCTGGTTCTAATTCAAGTGAAGCTTGCTGGCATAAGCAGCAATTTGAGGTAGCTTTTTAAACTTGAAATCTACTTGACCTTTGCTCCGTTTCACTTTCGTCTGAGTGCTCCAGTCACATCACCTGACAACTTTTTTACAATCCGCAAGCTCCCGCCCCTTTGTACAGTAAAGCCATCTGCTGGCGATCTGAAGAACTAAGAGAACTTATGAATGTTCTTTCTCAACCGGCGTCCCTGCAGAGTAGTGGATAAAGCGACAGACAACAAATCAATCACAAGGTTCCAGGTTCAGATCCAACTGCAGACAAATGCGAAACGTTAAGTGTACTGAAGTCGAAAGCATGAAGTGAATAATGACAGGAAGTACTGCTGGTAAAATATACGTAATTTCCATGTATTAAAAAGTAATTTCTCTCACTGTTGGTGTCACCATCGTGTTCATTACAGGCACGAAACAGCCTGAGTTCAACGTGACAGAACCCTGACGTAACCTTGATAAGACAAGTTAAGTGATTAAAACCCACTTATCATTCTTGTCCTGCCAAAGCTATTTCAACCTCGATTCTTGTAAACTGGACTGCATGATTCAACGTTGGTTAAACACTTCTAGCTTATTTGCTAAGCTTGCATGTTAGCATACTTGTCAAACGAATTTGATTCACTTTTAGCTGAGATCAAAATTGCTCTGTGGGTTGTTCTTTTATTTGTAAATTCGTCATTTCTAATGCAAAGTTAAACAGTCCTGTGACAAGGCATTATGAGTATAATGGATAAATAAATAAATAAATTAAAAAATCGATGGTTAGCGTCTGTTCGTACCCCTCTTGAGATACGTTATTTAAAGCTAAATCAAGTTAACTAAACACACTGTGTCTATGAACAAATGATTGTCAATTGTCAATGACATCTTCCAAACAAGCATGATCAGAATAATAATTTATTGACGAGTTAATACTCATTCTTAGTCATATAACTACTTTACGAAGGAATATGGAGTAACTGTAGTAATGAGATCCGTATTTACATCATCACATAATTCTAATTAAGAAAGCACATACTTCATAATTTAGAACATTATAGTATATAAGATTGTTGTAACAATTTGTTACTTTCTTCGAGCAATGAACAAGAAATTTTAATCTATTCAAATTTTACTGTTTGTGGCATCTCTTAGCATCTTATTAACTAAGTGTCTCCAAATTGTCATAGTTTCCGTGAGACACTAAAGATGTCATGCATTGTATGCAAACACGATGAAACCCATTCAAAATGCAGGAGGAATTGAATAACCTAAATAGATACGAATAATCGCTTTTAACCAATGAAATGTTGAAATTCGATTAACGGGCCCACGATAACCCATCAATCACAAGAAATCGATTTGAGCTTTCTCGAATCATCGGAAATTGGCCGTTTCCGAGATATGGACATTGGACTTACAAAATGCGATTGACACTGTCGCACAATTAATTTTAACAGGATTCCGACATTCCGAAATTCTGTTCTCAAATCACAAACAACCCTGGTCTTGAGTTGATTAGTTGTGATTTAATGCACTGAAAATTACGAAACAAATGATCATTTTAAGTTTGTAAAAGTATCTATCACATGTTATAAAATATATTACCAGATTTTCAAAAAGAAACAAACATACCTAAAAAGAATCAAACATTTTGGTTTATTGTAGGAGATGAGAGACTCCTGAAATTGAAAATTAATACTAGTTTGCTTCAAGCATCTCCATACTTCCTGACGTGATACTCTGTCGTAAGCCTTCTCCAAATCAATAAAGACCATACGCAGTCCTTTTAGCTTTTCCACAGTTTGTCTTAATATACAAGTTTCATCCGTTGTACTTTTTCCTGGCATAAATCCAAATCTTCTTCTAATATTGACGTTTCTTCTCGTAATCTTCCTTCTATAATTTTCTCTAAACATCTTCATCGTGTGTGACATTGGCTTGATTCCTCTATAGTTTCCACAATCCTGTATATCTCCCTTCTCCTTAAAAATTGGTACAATTACACTCTCTCTCCATTGAGTTGACATGTTTTCTTGTTCATACATTTTTTGCATCATATCCTACACAATATATATACATTCTGGTCCCAAATTCTTCCACGCTTCTACTGGTATGCAATCCGGACCTGTAGCTTTTCTGGTCTTCATTTCCTGTACTGCTTTTCCTACTTCTTCTCGGCTTATTTTGGCGTTGGTCCAGGATTTGGGGTTCCGTCGCTAAGAACGTTTTTAGGATTTTCTTCATTTAGGAGCATTTCAAAATATTCGGCCCATCTCTCTTTAATCCTGTCTTCATCGGTAAGCACTAACCCTTGGCCATTCTTAATTTGGCTAGTATGGGTAATATCCTTTGTTGCCTTGTCTCTGGTTTTTGCTAACCTCTATAGCTTCTTCACTCCACCTGGTGTTTCAAGTTCGTCATACAGTTCATCCCAGGCTTGCGCTCTTGCTTTAGCCACTGCTCTCTTTGCTTCCTTATTAGCCGTTATGAAGCTACATTTATCGTTTTCTGTCCCTGAAGCATCCCATCTTATTTTAGCTTTCTTTTTCGCTTTAATAGCTTCTTGCACTTCCTCATTCCACCACCACGTCTCTTTTCCTGCAGGGGGCTCTTTCCAGAAGTTCTATCCAAAGTCTTCTCTGCGGCCATTAGCATGATCCCACATCCCACCATTTTTTCACATCCTCTTCTTGCAGATTTATTCTTTCCATAACCTCTTCCCTGAACAGTTTTCTTAGTTTCTCTTCTTTAAGTCTCCACTATCTAATTTTGATCTCTCCATTTCGAGGTCTCCTATTATTTCAACCTGCAAACTCCCAGTACACACTCACCACTCTGTGTTGTGGGGCCACACTTTCACCATTTATGACCTTGCAGTTCTTAATCTCCTTAAGATGTTGTCTTCGGCACAAGATAAAATCAATTTGACTTTCTTTTCCACTAGTCTTGTAAGTTAATAGATGCTCCTTTTTCTTCTGAAAAAATGTATTGCGAATCGCCAGATTGAATGCCGTTGCAAAGTCTATTACTTCTTCGTGTTCTTCGTTCCTATCTCCCACACCTCAGTCACCGTAGATCCTCTCAATGCTTTCTCTGCTCCTCCCTACATGTCCGTTCAAGTCGCCGCCCACAATTACTCTTTCCGCTGGGTGTATGCTGTGAAGTTAATGGTCCAATTGCTCCCAGGATCCCATCTTTTCTTCTTCCTCGCAGCCGACTTGCGGCACATACGCACAAACTATATTGATCATTTCACCCATGCATATCCTGATACTCATCACTCTGTCGTTCCTTCTATTTACACTTACTACACGATCTTCCAGATCTCTTGAAAGAACAATTCCTACGCCGTTCCTTCTATGTTCATTTGCTCCACTATACAGCAACTTGCAGCCGCCTCCTAGCTCTCTTGCCTTATTTCCTTTCCATCTTGCCTTTTGCACGCACCGGATCCTAAACTTTCTTCTCTCCATCAAGTCTACAATCTCTTTTCCTCTTCCACTTATCGTTCCAACACTTAGTAAGCCTACTCTAAGGCTCACGTGACTAGCTTCTTTAACCGAGCCCGTCCTCGACTCGGTAGCCCTCGCTCATTTCTCACAGAATCCGAGCGAAGCCCCTGCGCGTGCCTACGGGGTACGTCCTAGCATTTTCCGAGGCTTCATTAAGACGACCCATCGTATGTGGTTTGGGCACAGCTTTTAAGACCGAATGCCCATCATGACGTCAACCCTCCTCATTTTCCCGGGCTTGGGACCGGCACCAAGTTGGGATATTTCAAACTAAAGTAGATTAAATGTTATGTATTATGGCAATCACATTTGTTTTTATGAGGAAGAGTATCGATAATAAATGTATAATGTGTTTAATGTGCTATTTAATGTGTGTGTAAGATACAATGTATTGCCCCTTTATGTGATCTTAGGCTCGTTGGGGTCGATGTTATAAACAATAATAGTAATAGAATGTGATTAAAATTATTACAAAGGATTTCCCTTCAAACATTTTATAAGGTTAAGGCTACAATAAACACACAGTATTTTTTGCTCTCTCTTCCCTTTCTCCACAAAGTCTGAGAAAGTGTCCGCAAATTTCACATATCTAAAATCTGACGTCACGACGTCCTCTCTTCAGGTGGACGACTGTCCACACATTTCGCAACATTCCTTTTCTCCGCATTTATTCGCGACATCAAAGTAAGCCCTCAAAAGTACTCTACGTTTTCAAAGTTCAAGAATTTCTTTTTTTTTAATATGGTATAAAGTAATTCTTAATTTAATTAAAATTAACTGATAAGGCTATACACTTAATTTTATTGTAAAAAGATACAGCAACACATCCTCATTCTGTTTCAGAATCTAGGTCGAAATATAAGACTAAAAAATAATGGCACTTTTACAAAAACTGAAAATAAAACCAGATAAAAAAAAAACTCCCGGAATTCTGAAGCGAAAAAATTTCCTGTTTATTAGTTTACCTAAAATATTCGAACATGTCTAGAATTCCCGACAAATGTTAATGATTTTTATAGCGTGTCAGTTTCTCGAGAATCTGAAGGTAAGCTCACACAAAAAGTCCCGAGATCTTAAGTGTAATATTTTCTTTTCCTATTTGTTAAAATCTAAGACATCTTTACGAAAACTTCTTCCCGGAATGTGAAAATAAAATCACTGAAGACCAAAAATTCGGGAAATTTCGAAACTTCAATAACTTCTCTACTTATTAGCCTATCTTAAAGAGTCAAATTTTTCTGAAATCTACATATTTACTTAAAAAATACATTTCTTGACAATCTGAAAATAAATTTAAAAAAATATGGAATTAAAATAACTTTCCTATTTTATACACGGTATTAAACATTCATCATGATTTATATGAATATGGAATTCTGCGACAATTTTTTTAAGAGACTTTAGAAAAATCTGATAGTTCTGTAAACAACATCACCTGAAAGTACGCACGGCAAAAGAATACAAAATTTTCAAGAAAATCGAATAATGCTATTATAATATAAATTTTAAGGTTATGTACATTAGATATGGATTGATACCAAAATTTCTCGATACCAATACTTATCCCTTTGATACTCGAGATTTTCCTCAACAGTTTCTACAGTATAAACAATCCGAACAAAAACACCAGAGGTGCAAAAAGTGGAGCCAAGTTCTTTAGCCCTAAAAAGGTGTGAAATGGGAGACGGATGAGCCAAGTTCCTTGGTGACAGCATGTAACAGGAACAAAGGAACTTGGCGCGAGCTGGCTACAGCCTTAAGGTTGGTGGCGGTGGACGTAGTGGGTTTTAGGATCCCCACCACCCTTATAGCTTGAGGATCATGAACCTTGCCACTTCGCGCCAAGTTCCTTTGTTCCTGTTACATGCTGTCACCAAGGAACTTGGCTCATCCGTCTCCCATTTCACACCTTTTTAGGGCTAAAGAACTTGGCTCCACTTTTTGCACCTCTGGTGTTTTTGTTCGGATTTCACAGCTTTTTGTAGGTGTATAATATATATACTCGCTCTCTCGGCCTCGTTTAGGTCCTCGCCCCCCGTAGCTGGCTGCGGCCTTAACTTCGAGTTTTTAGGTACTTACGCCCCTTTATCGTAACCACTCTCCAGGACACTGTGCTTCCATGTTGCAGATTTGTTCCCATACCCACCACCTGTGGGAATGAAATATTTATTGAAACATAGGGAAGCTTTGCCATATTTATTGTAACCTACTTGTGATGATACAGCAAATTTGCTTCCTGCTGGCGGCCCTAAAATCCACCACCACCAACCCTAAGGCTCGAACATCACCTGATGTTTTGCTCGGATTTCACAGCTTTTTATACGTGTATACTGTATATATATACTAGGTTCGCCTCGCTGGGTGTGCTGCCCCAGAATTCCGTGTGCGCCCCAACTTCAAATTTTTAGGGTTACGCCCCCTTTATTGTGATCAGACTTTCTGGGGACAGCGCCCCATGCTGTGCAGACCTTTTCCCATATCGCCTCGGCGGCTGCACGCTCATAGCTGTGGTTTGATCCATTTATTGAAACATTTTCGTGATGGTACACCTTCATACCAAATTTCGTTTCTCTAGCTTCAGTGGTTTGGAAAATGGTATTTGAGCGGCTATGTTGAATTAAAGAAAGCGATTTTTAAAAAGTTTTCTTACATTGCCGTTACCTACTTGTGATGGTACACCTTCATACCAGATTTCGTTTCTATAGCTCGAATGGTGTGGAAAAAGTTTTTGTGCGGCCATTTTGATCCAAGTTAACAACTTTTTCAAAAATGTAAATTATTCCTAAACTACTCTTGTTAATACACCTTTATGCCAAATTTCGTATCTCTAGTTCAAACGGTCTGGAAAATGGATTATGAAGTCAGCCATTTTGGATTCAAAATGATGTCTTTGCAGATATTTTGTAATCTACTAGTGATGATATACCGTCATACTTCGAAATTTCATATTTCAATTTTTAACATCTTTTTTCTTACAGAACCTCAAAATCGCTGATTTCGCAATAAACTCTTCTTCCTGTATAACATGCTGACGTTTTGTAACACGTGGAACTCGGCTGCATGCACTGCCATACGTGTTGATACTCCCCTCGATTCGCTCGCGTCGCTGCGCCAAGAATCCCACGGCAGGCCGCGCATCGAACTTGAGGAGTTTGGAGGGACTGCGTCTTTTTATCACAACCAGAATCTGCAATGCACTGCGCCACATGATGCAGATATCCCCTCATACTCCAGAGCGCTGCGTCCGAATGGGGAAACGTCCACATTCTGCCTGTATAACATGCTCCTGGCAATGCTAACGTTTATGACGAGTAAAACTTGGTGGGACACGCAGGAGTATTGGAAGTTGGCACGAGGAACTAGGCTCATCCATATTCCATTTCACCACTTTTTAAGGTTGAAGGAGTTGACTGGACAGTTTGCACCCCTGGTGCTTTTGCTCGTATTTCGCAGCTTTTTACACTTGTGTAATGTATATACTCGCTTCGCCTCATTGGGGCGCTGCCCCCAGAATTCCAAGATGGCCTCGCTAGGGCGCACCCCTTTATTGCAATCAGGCTCCAGCTGGGAACTGTAACCTGTAGGGGAGACGAGCCGAATTTATTCTAACCTACTCGTAATGGTACACCTTCATACTAAATTTCGTTTCTCTAGCTTCAGTCATTATAAAGTGGGGCTTAGGCGGGCATTTTGGATAAAAGATGGACACATTTTTAACGTTTTCTTATATTTCCGTGACATACTCGTGATGATACACTGTCATACCAAATTTCATTTCTCTATCTCGAACGATGTAAAAATGGTATTTCAGCTGCCATTTTGAATCAAAGATGGTGAATTTTTTAAAACGTTGTTATGTTTTCCTAAACTACTCTTGATAATACATCATTATGCCAAATTTCGTATCTCTGGCTCAAGCAGTTGGAAAATGGATTTATGACGCCCGCCATTTTGGATCCAAGATGGCGTCTTTAGAGATATTTTGTAATATTTTCATAATCTACTAATAATGTTGTACTGTCAAACTAAATCTCGTTATTCTAGCGGCAGCCGTTTAGGCTGTGTATTCTTTAAAATTTTAGGGTTGGCGGCCATTTTGAATTCAAGTTGGCGACTTTTTCAAATTTTTAAAAAGTTTTCTTAATTTGCTACCAATGATGTAGTTTCATACCAAATTTCACTGTTCTATCTTTAGCCGTTTAGGCTGTGTATTCTTTGAAATTTTAGGTTTTTCGGCCATTTTGAATCCAAGATGGCGACCTTTTCAAAATGTCGGAATTTTTCCTTTATCTACTTATCATCCTCTACCTTCATACCAAATTTCATGTTTCTAGCTTACTCCAAACACCCTAAACAATATGATGAGTGAGTCAGTCAGTCAGTCAGTGAGTGAGTGAGTGAGTGAGTCAGTTAGCCTAAAATGTGCAATTTCAGGGGTCCACAACTAGAACATAGTTTGAGATACGAATATGAAATTTTGTACGTCTGCACATATTTACCATATCTCCTTAACGGCAAAAGCTCATATTCCTATCTTTAACATCTTTTTTCTTACGGGGCCCCCAAATCGTCGATTTTGCCATAAACTCTTGTTCCTGTATAACATGCTTCTGGCAGTGCTAACGTTTTCTGACGTGAAGAACTTGGCTCATGCACTGCCGTGCATGTTGATATTTAGCATAATTGTCTGTAGTAACCAATCAACCAGCTCAGGGCGTCACCAAAAATTCAAATCCAAAACGTTTTGAGAAACAGAGAGAGTAGTGTATTCAATTCTCTTTATCTTCTGCATTGTAAGAGATTTCGCCACAAAAAAATGACAGAAATACTGTACATAGTGCATATGCACTGACGATACTGAACAAATTAAAGAAAAAATAGGTCATCCCGAAATAGAAATAATATAGTTCTATACCTTTCTCGAACATAGTACAGTAATTTTTGGACCAGTCTCATGCTTGTTCTATTAATACCACAAAAAACTTCCAGCAATACAGTTGTAGCAGAAATTTGAAATTTTCTTTTGCCGTACGCCAGAAGTCCCTGTCGTCGCTGGTTAGAAATATATAAATATTTATCTCACCCTATCACCTTGCGGAACGGAGTGAAAAGGGGGAATTGTTATTAACATCCTAAACGAGCAGGAAAGATTCTAAGGATAAGACGAGGTAAAGTAGGCGCCAAGTGACTTAACTGAAGCGCCCCCTTAGATGACTTGAACCCGTGACCACGCTTACAGAAATCAAGCATCCTAACTAATCACATCAGACAAACTGTTGGGGAGGAGTGAGGTCAGGTTTTCATCCTTCGTTTGTTTTACGTTTTGATTTCGTGAAAAAAAAATACTATAACTGATTTCTCTGAATTAAATTTCTTTTTTGTTTTAATTATTAAAGAAAGTAATAATGATATTGATCCACATTTACTTATGTCTACAATTTAAATCAGTAATCACATAGAATCTAGTGTCTTTTCATCTCTCCCATTATTAGACCAAGGATGGAGAGACACTACCGTGAGTCTGACTACATGCGACATCTATTGGTACTTTCTTAACTATCTCCATTCTCAATTACAGCTGTATTTTCTCCAAAGCACAAAAGATGTCGCACATTGTATTAAAACACGGTGAAACTTATTGAATGAGAATTAAATACAAGGCAAATATCCGGAAATTAATTCTGTGAAACTAATTATAGAGATGTACTGAAACGGTCTCAATGCCGATAAACTTCTAATTCTACTGTTATTTCTCAATCTCTTAAACACAATCTCAATCTCAATCTGTCATGTCGCATATCATATAGAACTTTTTTGTGAGCTTTCTTTTAAACATTGTACTTTTTAAGTTCTCTTTTCCATATGTTTAAAGACAATTTATTACTATATGCTTCGGATAACCAATGTAATCAGCAGGATTTTAGTTCAGATCATCAGGTAATCATCCTAACTTACTGTTGTTTTGCTTTTCTAGAGCCTAACGAGGCAAATAATATGAATATTTGCCCATTCACTGTCACATTGTTATGCTTCCTGTATCTTCACCATCAGAAATATAAGAAATTAACTAAAGACATGCGGACTGCAGTAATTTGGCGTAGTTTGAAAGAAAATATTAATAAACCTTCAAGGAACTAAAGAAATATTTTGAATTATACGAAGAATTTAAGCTTCTAGAGAAAATAGACATGTTTACTGTACACTGAAAAATTATAAATTTCTATCAAAATATGCTCCCATCCCATATACATTACATTACATTCTGATCACGGTACTCTTCAAGGAATGTACCTGTTTCTGTTCATAATTACGGGTTCCCAAAAATCAATTATCTACAGACTAAAATTTTGGAAAGTAAGTTGCTTCTATTGACGATAGATATGTTTTCACTGGTTCAATGTGCTTCACTATATAGCAACTTGGGAGCATTTCTCCCTCATGCTCCGGACTCCAAGACTAGTCCCTCATCATCAAATATACACAAATACGTAGAGTGTAAAGAATTCCCCCCCCAATTACACAATGTAAATGCCGGGATGGTACCTTCAAATTAGCCCTGGCAGACTCCTTCCCGCATCCTTTCCCCCCTAGCCTTACCCTATGCTGGTCTGAGCATTAGAAGCCTAAAGGTTAAGATATGAATTCAAAATAATGTTGTTTGTATATTTAAAAAGAGTTGTTTAAATCTATAATGGATACTTTTGTAAACAATTAATTACGTAACAAATAGTCTGCTGGTTTTATCTAATGAGTTAGTTATAATAGTGCTCTGAAAAGTAACATTGATACAAATAACAGATTACAATTTTATACTAATTGTATATTTAAACAAGTGAGGTGGAGTTCTGTCAGGGACTGTGCACACATGTTAGTGTGAGGCGTCAGCAGCAAGCGTCCCAATTAGGATGATCAGTGTGCTGTTGGCAATGTTTCGCGAGACCTTTGGAACAATTCCTAAACCCATTCGTAGTCCTAGTAATTCCTGAATTGAAAATTGTTGGCGAACAGACGAACATGTCTTATACGGCTTTGAGCTCGTCTCGCTGAATCATTTCGAACGACACCTCAACCACCTTGTATAGTTTCTGAGTTAGTACTTTCTGATTTGAAATTATGGACGGACGGACGGACATGTCCCAATATTTTGTGTTGGGAAAATCATTTTCCAGGTCTATACCAGCCATTAACAATATGACGAATAAGGCTGAACTCGAATATCCCAAAATTTGTGCAGAATATCTGTCCACACTTCTGTTTCAATTTTTCTCTCTTTAGTACAGGGATTTTCAGCTGATCTGCCGCGGCAGACTGGTGTCCCGCGAGGAAATGAGAATGAAGATTTCCATTACGAAATAAAACACACACTATAATAGAACAGTTTTTTACTTAACTACTAAGTCTACAAACATTATTATTATTATTATTATTATTATTATTATTAGTAGTAGTAGTAGTAGTAGTAGTAGTAGTAGTAGTATTGGTAAACTACTTGGCTCCAGTACTGGTAGATTTATTTAATGAATCTCTTAGGCAGGGTGTTTACCCTGATGAGTTGAAGGAAGCATTTATCATCCCTATATACAAGGGAGGTGTTAAGTCGAAACTGGATAATTATAGACCTATCACTATTTTAAATTGTATACCCCACATTTTTGAATCTATTGTGTGTGTTCACCTTCAGTTTAATTTTAAGCACGTTATTAATGAAAATCAACACGGCTTTATACCTGGCAAATCGGTTGTCACTAACCTTTCTCAATTAACGAATTATGTACAAGGGTGTATTTTTCACAGGTCTCAATGCTACGTGATTTACATAGATTTGGCAAAGGCTTTTGATAGTGTGGACCACAATATATTGCTTGGGAAACTAAACAATGTTGGACTTTCCGCGATTTACTTAAAGTGGTTTAAGAGTTATTTAACAAACAGGACTTTTAGAGTTAAACTTGATGGTGCTATATCTAACCTTTGTACCATTACAAACGGTATTCCTCAAGGTTCTCCATTGGGTCCCTTATTATTCAACATCTTTATTAATGACATTGTAAAGGAGATTAAAGACTCCAACATACTTTTGTATGCTGATGACTTAAAAATCCTATAATATTATTTGAAATAGTTCATGATTATATTATGCTAAGTATTATATGAAAATATTGCTATAAAGAAGGTCTCTAAATTTTAAATTTCTCTAGTAGGGGCTTTTCTTCAGCCCAAATGTAAATTGTCGACTTCTCGAAGTTTGTTTAAAAAAAGTTGCAAAATTTTTATTCTGAAAATAATAAATATTCATATCATTTACTTGAGATTTGTTCTGAAAAATCGAATTCGAGACCAAGACTAAGGTCTAGGGGTCGAGACGAGACCAAGACCGAGACGTATTCCTCAAGACGAGATCGAGACTTACTTCTTAAGACTCTTGTCTCTATCAAGACTAAATGTCGATAATATTAATTTAATGCTTTTGTTTTTGATATTTTATACTAGAAGGAGTCTTCTTAAAACTATGTTCCCTTCTGATAAATTTTATCTAACATGTTATATTGTAATGAAAGATTTACTTCAGGTTTTACGCCATGTAATTTTTATTGTATTGTCTTACAATAGTTTCATCGACATGCTTAGAGGCGTTATGACTAGATTTTAAAATTTGTAATATATATTCCTCACTCTCATATCAATATGTAATATATCAACAATTACAAATTTTAGAACCTAATGATAACGTCTCTCAGCATGTCAAGGGATAAGACGATGAAACAATTGTACGACAATACAATAAATACAAATTATATAACAAAACCCGAAGTGAACATTATGGAAAATCATCATGAAAGCTTAAAGATTCATTTACATTATATTGTAGCTTAAAAATAGAACAGTAATTCATGTAAGAAGTCAACTTACCAATGTCAAACTATTTCATGTGCTCTTTCACCAATAACGGCCAATCCAGGAGTTCCAGGTGTGACAGTCTGACACTAGAAAGCTAAGTTTTAGAAAAGTCAAGATTTTTTAACTAGTTCCTGTTGTTGTTTCAATGTCAGAATATTTGTATTCTACTATCTTCAAAAGCTCGGCTTTCAACTCAGATTTAATTTCATACAAATCAAGAAAAATTCCGGGTGTGACTCACACGGGCACTGAAACCACAGATGTCATTCGTCAATCGCAAAACGCTGTGAATATTTACACTTTTGTAATCAATCAAACGTTTTAGAGTAAAGAGGAGGTTGCAAGCTTTCGTGTGATGTACATATTTTCGAAAAAAGCATGTTTATATTTTACTCTACGGAATTTTAAAAAGGTTCCGGGTGTGACCATTCGAAGTTCCGGGTGTGACCTCCATGAAGACCTCATATGTTAACTCTGTTTAGTATAAACATATGTACCTGAGAGTTTGAGAAAATAATTGCAAAAGGAACCGCATCCCTTTAACACAGTAATTTGATATATATATATATATATATATATATATATATATATATATATATATATATATATATATATTTCAAATTGACCTCCCACTCTTTATTGCCAGCTGTGTATTTCGAATTAGATCCTCCAAAAGGCTCAAAAAATATCAATTTAATCATCTTAGTTCTAGAGACGCCGCACTGGCAACCGCAAACATATTTTTCTTCGTGTTAGTTTTGTCGTTAAGCAATTCTACCAGCACGAATATAACTGCCTCCAAATCATTTTCACTTATTTCAGTATCTGAAGGAATGGAACGAGAATCAGCTTCATCGTCTGACTGACTCTTCGTTAGAATCTAAGTAGACATATGCGAGGTCCAAGATCGAAATATTTCAATGAGAGAAGTAGAGAAAACAACAAGGATTTTGGTTGCTGAAAGAATAGTTCTTCCTACAGTAAGGCAGATTGAGTCATCGCTGTAGAACACGTGGAGCAATTTCAAAAATTCTTCCAACGTTCGTCGAGTTTCGGTTTGCATTTCTTCTTTCGTAACCAGAAGGTATCAAACAACTTTCATTGCTGGATTAGTACATACATACTATAAATTAAATTTTGCGTCATCAGTTTTATATCTGTTTGAGCGAACAACATTCCAAACTGATCTTTTAACAGCTCCGCCAACTCCGTCAACCGATCCTTTACCGTGGGATACTGCAGGGAAAGACCCATGGTAGAAGGGAGGAAGAAGGTATCTTCCTTCTACCATGGGAAATACCAAGTTGCTGTGGCGCCTAGGTCTTCTTTCGAGAAACACAGGTTTGAAAATGAGTATCGAGTTTTTAATTGAGCCGCACAGTTATCGGAGGAAAAATCAACATGTTTTAACACTCCATTTTGTTGAGATAAAGAGAGCAGTTGAGTTAATTCAATTCGATGTTAAAAATATTACCTCCTCGGTCTTGAACAGAACTGTAAGCAGAACCAAATACTGAGTCTGTATAGACATGCCTAATAAGAAGTGAAGATTTCACATCCCCTCTTTTTGTATATCCTCTAAAAAAATTTAAAATATACATTTTGTAAGGAAAAATCTTCTTTGTAAGTCTGTCGTAGAGAATTGAACCTGGTGTCTAACAATTTTGCATGTTAATATTGGTCGGAAACCAATAATTAATATAATTCCGAAGGAGAACTGAAATCTACACTCGTCGCTGGCTAGTTGCTGTGAAATTCTTATAATGAGTAGCCCAACATTTTGCGGTTCAGTTTACTTCAAACGTTTATGCCACTCAGGCGTTAAATTACTTTCATTCTTTGTAAATGAACAGGAAGGAAGCACATTGAAGAAAGAGGTCACACCCGGAACTTACTATTTTTGTCACACCCGGAACCCTTATTTTAAAATTAATTGTATCGTCAGGGGAAAAAATAAACATTGATGTAGGTTTGAGTCATTATAAAACTCAGTCTCACCATTTTGCTGTTAAAGTAATTTCTTGTTTTCGTGTAAACAAAAGTTAAAGCAAAATTTAGTTCCAGGTGTGACAGACAAATTCTTTAAAGAACTACTCATCTCAAATTTCTACAACTTCAGGACGAAGAAACTACTGCTTCTCACTGTACTATTTTGAAGAGAAATAAATTATCTTTTATTCCATCCCGCTTTGCTAAATCAACCATATTTTTCTGCACCCACCTCGAACTATTGTCATTTAAATTTGATTAGATATGTGAAAAGAAAAAATGGAAATTTTAGGCTGGCTCATCAAATTAGAGACATAGACCTTTAATATCTTGCTGTTTAAATATTATTTGCACTAATTTGAATTTTCAATGTGACAGGATTACTTTATCCTGGATTGGATGATAAATATGTTGGAGATTGATTCGGGGACGGACAAATACAGAAATATATTTTCATCTGCGAATTTTTATCCCCATGCTTTCTCTCTGTCTTTCACTTCTGTTTACATTCCCTCCCATTGATATCAGCATCTACTAGACTGGCCCCGTAAAGACTGTAAATCATACGTCAAGAAGTCAAACTGTCTAAATCCAAATATGGGTCTTTTCTTACGCTATTTATTAAATAAAAGACAGAGGTGGAAAGATTTCTGCGATACTAACAGGTACCTTAGAAGAGATGGAGAAAGTCGTAACTCAGTCGCGGAAATGCATGTATTCTTCAGCAATGGGCGTCCTATTTGGATGATCTATGCAGGCTCGAACTCGTCTCACCGAGATTTTTTAACGACATCTTACCCACAACAACGTTTGTAGCCCTAGTTGCTCTTTCTTAACTTGACGGTTACCAGAGGGAAGTGAATTCCTCATATCTCGGGACCCACTTATCCAGTCTAGATTATCTATATGGGTTTAAACTCGTCTCGAGATACCATTAAATGACTCATCAACCACTTCCGTTTCTCCAGGCGTTTCTGAATTGAAAGTTACTGGTAGGAATGGTATTGGTTTCGTTCTCGTCTCGATTTTTAGGATGGCCTTGGTCTTGGTCTCGTCTCGATCTGAAAATTCCGGTCTTGGTCTCGGTTTCGGTTTCGGTCTCGATTGTAAACATCAGTCTCATCTCGGTCTCCAGTATCGACACGTTAGTCTCGGTCTCGTCTCGAGAGTCTCGAAAGACGATAGACTTTAAAAAGCTGCCGTCACCTGATTTATTTGAAATGGGTACCAGGTTTTCCAATCTCAGTACAAAACAAAAATATTAATATGATATTAACATAGTTTATTACATTGTTAATTTGGGGGTTAGATTAGAAACAGTATTCTGAAATAGAGAGAAAAACATTACGATTTTAAAGTAATATAAAACTTTAGTTAGGATATATAGAATACCAATAAGTGGGGTACATGAAACTATTTCTATTATGGAAACGGATCTATGTTTTACCACAAATTGCGAAATTGGTATACATAACATTTACGTTTTACTATTTCTAAATTATATTTAAATTGACTGAATAACTGCTAAGTTAAAAATGAAACATTTACAGTTTAGCCGAAATTTTCTACCACATTTATAGAAATAAATGAACGTACACTGTTAAAGATTTTCCGCAACATTCTTCAGAAAAGCTAGGCAACCATAGCTACCTGGAAATTTTCAGTAATTTGGCTAATAAAAGGAAACCATCATATAGTTCTCAGGAATGTTGAGAGCAAAAGAAAAGAAAACACAAGTATAAAGGAGATTTGAACATGGGTTCATTAGTCAAATATCCTACGTCGTACTGACTGCTCTAAATTTCCAGTGAAAAGAAACCAGTATAGTGTGTTAGAATTATGTAGCCTGAATCCCGAAGATATAAACTAAGTTGATCCCAGGACATACACCACATTTTAATCATTTATGTAATTGTCAATTAGGGTTCGGAATTCCCATTCACTCAAAATATCTCCCATTTCTAACAAAATAAGAACTAAAAAATGGCGGCAGGAAGCTCCTGATCAACATTGAATACACAGTTACGATAAGAAAAAGTTTTCTCATTTTGCGCATGCTCAGAATTGAAAACAAAAGATATCCAAATAATCATCCGAAAAGTCTGAGCTTTCCTTCATTACAGTGAAACAGCATGAAAGACTAAATATTCTGCGATATTTTCCTTAGAATTCCTAGAAACGTTAACAAAATTTTTAACAGGGTACAGTACGTGTCAAAAAAAAAATACTTATTTTGAACTTTTGTGCAAGGTAATAATCAAATACAAAGAAATTGAAAATAACTTTTACCGAACTCCACAGTCAAACGAATCAATTAGTTTAGAATACTGCTCTTGTTTTTTTAAAAAAAGAACCAATTCATAGGTATGGGTTACAGCTGCACGTCCATACATTAAAGCAAAAAGAAAAGAATGAAGTGTGTTTCCGGTAGGCGCTACTTTCAAATAGCGTATTGCGAATCTTAAAAACTGACATAAGCACATTGGTATTTTTAAATAAGCCGTGTTATCAGATTAAAATGTCATTCCAACAATCCTAGCAAAGCGTAGCTTAATAGATTTAAAAAAAAGCTTTACTGTGTCTAAAGGCATTACTACATGGAATCTTATATCCTGTCTACGTCTGTCTGTCGATTCGACTGAGGACATACTAGAGCTACGAAGGTGGTTGAGTTGTTGTTCGAGAGGTCTCGGTAAAACTTCACCAACGACATTTAGATAATCCAAATTTGATGCTCACGCCTCCTCACTTGATTTTTATAAAAGCAACACTGCTTTTATCGAATGTATAGGTATATTTACGTGTTAGATTGTGCAGAATTTCCTCTGCATAAACTATGAAGTTACTACGGGAAAATTTATACATCATTTAGGCTTCAGCAACAAGTGCTGGGAAGCCTTATACAATCGCTATGTTTGTCTGTCGACACCTTCAAACCAGAAACTACCAGGGCTACGAAGATAGTTGAGGTGTCTCGCGACTGAGGTTCGACTTGCTTGTTTTCATATACGTAGAAATATATATATTTCTCCTCTTTTAAAAGGTACTGGTTAGTATTGCAAAAAATATATATTACAATTTCGACAGTTTGGCTTCTTGACGTATGCTTTACAGTCTTTATGACATTAGTCTAGCAGAGGCTAATATAAGTGGGAGAGTGTCAACAGAAGTAAAAGACTATCAGCAGGGAAAAAACATGGGATGAAAATTTGAAGAAGAAAATAAATGACTGTATTTATCCGTCCCCGGAAAAATCTCCAAAACTTTTATTTTAAGGTAAGTGTACCGATTATGGCCCGGGTCCCCAATATGGCCCACCCCGCAGATCTCTGCAGCTTTCCGTTCTTGCTACTAGATGTTACTATAAACTATATCCTCATGACTATTGAAAGCATTTTTGCGCGACTCAGTTGTTTGCGAGTGGCATGAGTGGCAGCAGCTTCAGTTGAAGTGGCATATTGAGCAAGAAAATATTTTGCTTTTATTTTAGCAAGGCAAGTAATGTTTCGTTTCCGTATCTATTGTTGAAAATTTAATCAGTATAATGCATGGGTAATGTAGCTACGAGAGCATACGTGAACTGAAAATGTGTGTAACACAATGCATTGCATTGTGTAAATAGCAGGTGCCAGAAAAAGTAAAGAGGTCCATAGTGTGCAATATGACCCATCGTGGCACGCAGGCAAGATTATCCATATTGGGCGAACTGCAGTCATAACTGTTTAAAATGAAAGAATTGGACATTTGAAATGTTTGTACAGAACGCTTATAATCATAATGTGTAGTAATTAAAACGAAGAAAATACCAGGTAATAAGGAAGCTATCAATTTCAACACAAAGAATAAGAAGATTAAAACCAAAACAAAGCAAGTGACATCAAACGACAAGAATTTCAGCAGCTTGCTTCTAATAGTTCTGAAGAACCGGCACTGAGTTACACTAAGTCTTGTGACTCTTGGTTTTGTTACCTTTGTCAGGAAGGCATGGTTGCAGACATGCGTCTTTGCGTGTCATGTAGCAAATACGTTCATGAAAAGAGTATTGGAATCACCACTAAAGATCATGGACCATTTCTTTGTCCCTCATGTGAGACGTGACTTTCTAAAGTTCTTCCTCTGTGTTACACTTCTTGTTTATTCATATTTTTTCTTCTTGTATATTCACTTCTTCTTCCACCAATTTTGGCATTTTGTATTAATACAATATTCTTGGGTTTGCAATGTCATATAAATTATATATGCTTGTAATGTATATCTCTTAGTATGTAGTAATAACGAAAGATTGCACATCACTTTTGGTATACGCTCTTGTTTTCTATAGCGGGCCATATTGAGAATACCATGTTCCCAATATGGCCCACTGGCAACATTTTAGTTTTCGATTTATTACATTTTTATACGTCATTTCTAGGAAGCAGATTATTTTTATTAATTTGTTCAAATAGTCTCACAACTTGATGGTTCTGTCGATTCGCACGAATAAATAGTTTTCTTGGTGAAAAAAATCAAGAAAGTTAAGGTGGGCCATATTCGGGCCCCCTACCTTATTATTGAAAGACATCTGAAAAATAGTTTGGCATTGATAACTGACTACTTATATGATTTATAATCATATTTTAGAACTACAATATAACATGTTAAATAAAAATTATCAGAATGAAACTAATTGTTACGAGACTTCTTCTAGTATGAAACAACATCAACAAAAGCATTAAATTAATATTATCGACATTCAACGAAATAAAGTTTATGGTCTCGATCGAGACGAGGGTCTCGAGAGGTAAGTCTCGGTCTCGTCTCGAGTCTCGATGGATAAGTCTCGGTCTTGGTCTCGTCTCGAGTAAGTCTCGATGCACAGAGTCTCGGTCTTCTCTCGATTCCTGAACCTTAGTCTCGTTCTCGGTCTTGGTCTCGAATTCGGTCTCGGTACCATGCCTAGTTACTGGGTTAAAATGGGTTCCCTAAATCTGAACACAATCATTCAATCTGGATGGTTTATATGAGTTTGAATTCGTCTCGACGATATCTTTCAACTACACCTGAACTATCTTCGTAGCCCTGGTAGTTCCTGAATTGAAAGTTGTTGACAGACGGACATAGAGGCGATATAAGAGTGTACATAGAATCAGTAAAGTTATTTTTTATCTATTAAGTTATGTTTTGCTTGGATTATTGGATTAACATTTTAATCTGATATCACGGCTTATCTAAAATACCAATGTGCTTCGTTCAGTTTATAAAATTGGCGATACGCTATTATTTGAAAGTAGCGCCTACCGGGAACACACTTAACTCTTTTCTTTTTTGATTTAATTTAATTCATGGTGCAGCTGTAATCCATATTGTTAACAAATTAATTCGTGTGGAATTTGGAAATGGTATTTTCATTTTCTTTGTATTTGAATGATTATTTCCTTGTACAAAAGTTTGCAATCAGTAAAACTTTTGTCACATACTGTACAAAATTATTCCTATAAGTCTATCTGGTAGAAAATGTTAAATAAAATGTAAATTGTTCATTTTTAACTAAACAGTTATCCAGTCAATGTAAATATAATTTAGAAATAGCAAACCTTGAATATTACCTATACCAATTTCGCACTTTGTAGTGTAACATGGATCCCTTTCCATAATAGAAATATTTATATCTCATTCATTGGTGTTCTATATTTTCTAACTAAATTTCCTTTATTACTTTAAAATCGTAATGTTTTTTCTCTCTATTCCAGAACATTATTTTTGACCTGAACCCCAAACTAACAATGTAATAAGCTATGTTAGTATAATATTAATCGTCTTGTTCTTGTACTCACATCAAAAAGACTGCTTTCCCATTTCAATTGATGCAGGGGATGGCAACATTTTAAAATCTATCGTGTTTCGAGACGAGATCAAGACTAACGTGTCGAGACTGAGGTTTATAATCGAGACCAATACTAAGAGTATTGTCAAAAATTCTAGATAGAACGAGACTAATGCCAGTCTCGTCTCGTTTCATCTCTATACCATCCCTAGTTACAATATTTCATAGGTTTCTTTCAGTCCAAATACTTAGTGCTCCTGGTACGTGTTCATCCCCTTCCTTATCTTTTTTTTTTCACGAAACATGTGCTCCCTGAACTGCATGCCTCCGGTCCCATTCAGGCAAATATGTCAGCGAACTTAAAAAAATAATCTTTCTTAGGCTAAATGAAGATTTAAAATTGCCTTTCCGCTAGCGACATCCACCGAGTTCCTTGTAATTAACTTCACTCGAGTCTATCTCTTAGTTCACGCAGTTTACGAAAAGATGTCACTAGTCGTCACGTAATCTTCTACGACGATTAAACCCAGTCTCATTTCTAATTTTCAGCGAAGCTTCTGCTTTTGTTATTACTTGCATGCGAAAATATCATTGTTTCCCAAGCTGTACTTGGGGGACTACGGAATTGCAATAGTTTTCATTTTTTTAAATTTAATTTTTAAATCCTTTAGATAACTTTGACACAGGCCGATGGATCATGATGGGATAAAGAAAGTGGGAGGAAAGGGGAGAACCCCGAGAAAACCCACGTACACGGTGTCAAAACCCACATGGCACGAGCAAGTATCGAATTGACGACTTCAAGAGCCAGAGGTAAACGCTCTACCATTAGGTCAGCGTGTCCCGCATTTGTGTGTTCGATTATGGTACAGTTACATGCAAGTAAATAATATTATTGATTGCATTTGTTGGACTGGAGCAGAAGTAGGTTTGAGGCAAAACATTGGCAGAGTCCTCACCTTGTAACCTGGAGGATTGGGGTTCGACTTCTGATACCAGCCATGTTGATCGGATTCAAGTTTCCCTCGATCATACAAACTGTGGACGTGGTACCTACAATAAAGCCAGAGTCGATTCCTTCCAAGCTCCTTACTCTTCTTACTGTTGTTAATTATACCCAGTGTAAAATAGCCGAAGAGCATCTCAAGTTCTTTAATTAGATTTATTCAAGATTTTGTGATTCTGAAAATGACTGGAGAGTGGTGATTTAAAATGAAAAATGAAAGCGTATCACTTCTATAAATTACCAGTCCTAGAATCTAGAATCAACAGTTCTAAAGAAATAATTAAGTAATAATCCCTGAAGTGATATTCGTTTTAGAATTCTAAATAAATACTTCGCATTTCCTATTTTACAAAGAAGACAAGTCCTATTTTTTGACGTTTTGTTACCCGTCAGAGATACTAAATAATATTCACACCCTGAATTGCCCTTATCCTAGGGATACGGAAAAATGCAATCTGGACATGTTACAAGAGTAGCTTTTCATAATGGTGGCATTAGGTTTTATAGTAAAACGCCTGTATCTCGGCTCACCATTATCCAATTTTGATAAATCTTTCTTTTGAATGAAAATTCTTACCAAGGTTAACAGTCTTTTTTTACCCTCCTGCTAGTTTTTAGAAGATCGCAGCTTTCTTTTAATCCCCGAATTTCAATTACTTCAAAGCATTGCACAAAAGATTTAGGCCTGGAAGAATAGCTGTTGCAGTGAAAGATCTCTCCCTAGTCAGAACAATAATTATATATATATATAAACAGGATTAGCAACAGGTACTATGTTACTGCGAATCAGAGATGAGAGGAATCAGGAGCCTGAAGCCCCTAAAAATCTACCATAGCCCCCTTGTAGAGCCCAGTTTTAAGTACTCTTTATCTTAAACGTACTTCATAAATTTAAGTCAAGACCTTGAGTTTTTAAGCTCAATATTTTATTGAACTTCTATGAAAGCAAGCACAGCATTTTACGTATTGTTACGATAAGAAAGCAGTAATGCAGCTCAAATGTTTGACTGTCGCCATCTTGCCTGCTTTCATAGAAATAGAATATTCTCAATGAATAGGAATTCTGGTTCTCAATTGACAAATATGAAGTGATTAAACCATGGGATAAGTCGTGCAAGTAACTTAGTTTGTTTTGGGGGTTCAGCAACATATATTTGATCCTCTACACTGTTTAAACCTATAGTGTAGTCGTTTAATTCAAATGTTGTTCACTAAATATCGTTAGCATCTAGTCCCTTTTCTGTTCGACGATTTAGTCAAGTCGGTAAGACGCTCGACTTCTTACTCAGCAACCCATGTTCAAATCTCATTGGTGCCGTAAGTTTTTTTCACAGTACCGAAATCAACACCGTGTGTTGTGTTGATTTAACACACAAAATTGGTAGTCACGTTGGTACACCGCATTGTGTTGAACTAACACAGCTATTTTTGCAGTGTACGTTTAATTATTCCTTCAATCATTGACACATGCAGGCGATTTCGTTCCTCTTTCCATTGTTCATTCATGAGACAAAATATCCTTTATCGCTTAGCATTATGCCCGAGAACATTGATAATGACTACACACAGTCAGGAAAATCTAAAATCGAAACAAACAGGCGTTTGGAAACATTTCTCGGGGTAGTTACTTCTTTCATTAAAAACCCAGACGTCTGACAACCCTAGGTGATGAGACCCGTCCCGAATTTAGGCTGATAAAATACACGGTACTTGTCACAAACGTAACTATGCTCATTATCTGTCAGTTCACCAAGCACAAATGGAACTTCTGGAAGAAGTCCATCCTTATGTTTATAATAATTATAATAATTCACAACCATGTTCACTCCACTACTGGATGAAACCTCTCTCGGGGAGGGGGGGTTGGTTTACTGCTCCCACGCTGATCAGACGTGTTGGAAGAGGAGAGGCGAAGCTCTCAACTGTGATCGCCATTTTGTTTTATTCACAGAAGCTCCCCAATTGCATCGCGTTCCAGACCCTCTCTTTTAGAAAAACTTTCTTGGCAGAGCCGGAAATCGAAACCGTGACCCCACGATCAACAGTCAACGACGGTAACTACTAGACCAATGGGGCGGTCCCTTATGTTTATCAGCATTAAATAAGTGGAGGTTCTGAAGTCTGAAGTCAAATACAGTTTTCAAATATTATTTAACTATGTCTTGCCACAAACACTGAAAAGAAAATTTAAACCATTCTATTTTTTGTGAAACTAGTACAAGATGGGATGAGGCTGACGTCAAGGCAATTGCTGAGTAACTTGAAAATGATTGTATAATTTCAACAGATGAAAATTACTGGCTTAGCTGCTTTTACAGCAAAATTACATGCAAAGGTAGGACACTATGTGCACAATCAATCTGATGTGCAGTTCAAACTACTTTAAATCCAACGATGCTTCTAAATGTAGCAATTTAACATGTTCTAATAGATAGCGTCCCCAACTTCAGTGCTTTTGAGAGAGGATGCGCCTCCTTTATCTTAACCAAAATCTCCCTGCAGTACTACACCACCATGGTGTCCATCTGCACCTTCCCAGGGGGGACTGCGCCCCCAAAGGGGAGGTTTGCCCTATTTATTGTAACCTACTCTTGGTCATACATCTTCAAATAAAATTTCGTTTCTCTACTTTCAATGATTTGGAAATTGGGTTTTTGGGGCGGCCATTTTGGATCGAAGGTGACCGACTTTTTGAATCTTTTCTTATATTGTCGTGACCTACTTGTGATGGTATACCTTCAAGTAAAATTTCATTTATCCAGTTCAAACGGTGTGTAAAATGAGATTTTGGGCGGCCATTTTGGATCCAAGATGGTGACTTTTCCCAAATGTTTTAATATTTCCCTAAACTACCCGTCACAATGCACCTTTATGCCAAATTTCTTATCTCTAGCCCAAACGGTGTGGAAAATGGATTTTTAGATCCGCCATTTTGAATCCATGATGTCATCTTTGAATACATCCTGTAATATTTTAGTAACATACAAGTGATAATGTACCTTGTTACTAAATTTGATATTTTTAGCTGCAGCCGTTTAGGCTGTGTATTCTATACAATTGGTTCGGCGGGCATTTTGGATCCAAGATGGCAACTTTTTCAACATTTCGCAATATTTTCTTGAACTACTAGTGACAATATACCTTTATGCCAATTTCGTATCTCTAGCTCAAACGATATGGAAAATAGATTTCTTGCTTCCGCCATTTTGGATCCAAGATGGCGTCTTTGAATTCATTAGGTAAGATTTTCGTAATCAAACATTGATGTTGTACCTTTATGCCAAATTTGATTTCAATAGCCCAAGCGGTTTAGACTGTGTATTCTATACAACAATGAGTTCGGCGGCCATTTTGGATCCAAGATGGCGACCGATTTTGCTCATTAACGATCTTAACCGAGCTATTAAGAAAAGAAATTGAAGAATAAAGACTTAACTATGAAAGTTAGCTCGTCAATAAATGTTCAAACCATAGTTGTAATGTCGTATGACTAGTTTTCTGCATTAGAGCATATTGAAATGGATTATTGGTGTGTTGCATGGACTTTAGATATCGCCCCGATCGTGTGTATGTGTGTATCTAATATAAGGTCAAATGATGTAGGTGTAGGCTTGCAGAGTTTTTTAGTTAGTCTTCGTTCATCTCTCATAAGAAAACAAACTAGGCGGTTATTAGATTGGGTGCGTATTAGATTAGGTAAAATAAAACATGAAATACATTTATCAAGTTAACCTAAATAATCATTAATTAATCATAATAGTATAGTAATATTGGAATACATTAACTGAGAAAATAGGACTTGTAGTTGGAGTAAAAACGGGATGTTATCAAGGTCACATTATTTTTTTAAAAATACACTGTAAAATATATATGTAATTCCCTTCATAAGAACGGTAAATTTCTCGCAGTGAAAGATGATGATTTCCAATAGCGATTAACATCGACCTCCTAAACCGATCAACATTGATATCGGCAAAATTACTTGCCATCCGATATTGAATGATATCGGATAACAATGTCGACAGAAATCGCAAATCATGCTTTGTTGATATCGCCAGACATGGAGTGTAATTTAGGAATAGCCGTTAAGTAACAGCATTAAAAATTTGTTTCCATATTCCCGAGACTAATTCTAAAACTTATCCACATTTCAGTTAAATTTGCAGAAGAGAGAGGCAGCGGTCTAGACAACTGTAAAGCAAGAAAAGGCATTCCTCCAAAGGACGGTTTCCATACGTTGTCAAAAGATGGCAGTCTTGCATCATTAACTGAAATCAGAATTTTCGTCAAAACTGTAAATAGAAAGTTTCATAATTACGATCGCGATATTTTATTTTCACCCTTCTATTTACATTATTTTTTAAGTTATAATAAACTTGCAGATAAAAGTAGAAAAACATTCTAATCATTGAAATTACCAGATAGGAAAAAAGTTAAGATTTATAATAAAACTGTCAGTTAAAAAGAAGTATTGTAATTAGTAAGGTTTACATTCATAAAACGGGAATGGTAAAAATCGGATAATGAGAGCTGAGATATTAACGATTTCTACAACACCTAATGCGGCACTTATGAAATGACCACCACGTTGGAAAGCTACTCTTCTGACATATGGAGATTGCATTTTCTGCATCCCTACGGTGAGGGAATTCTGGTGTAAAATTATCATTTATTCTCTCGCACTAGTACCAAAACATGCCTGACCCATAGACTAGGTATGATGAATTAGGACAACTTAAGTTCTTAGATGAGTACAAATCCCATTCGCCTTACTTGATTCCATCCAAAATAATATATATAAAGCAAGCAATATCTAATCACCATTCATATAAATATATGTGACACAAAACTGTCATATTCTGTACAAAAAAAAATATGTCCATGTAGAAAATATGACAATTCAGTGTGACACATTTAAGGTCATACGAGGGGTGATCAGCAGTGCCATGACATAGAAGGCGTTGAACTACGATTTTTGTACGTTAGCGTATTGATTGCAAGACTTTAGTAATAACTTAAGTGTTAAACATTTCTGACATCTGTCACTGAGAATGATAATATAAATTGTGGTTTTATGTAGCGAGTGAGCCCTGGCAGCCAAATTGAAGAAAACTGAAGCGCACGTGCCTGATTAAGTTGGTGAACAAACTAAAGTCTCTGGGAGCAATATCTAGGGAGTAGAGAGGATGCTGAAATAGTTCAAAACCTTCAGCTTCAATTGCAACCATTGTATAATGACTTTAGTAGGCAGGTGCATTATCCTGACTCTAGAAGACTTTTGTGATTAACATTTCTCTCCTCTTTTCCTGGACTACAACCATTTATTTTCGAATTAGCTGTGCGTATTAATGTCCAGTGATCGCATGTCTTTGTTCGAGATAATCAAATAGGAGAACTCTCTTCTCGTCCCCCCAAAAAATGTGGTTATAGATTTACCAATGCAAGCTTGGACTTTGAAATTATAGGGACGGGGAGATTCCTGGTCTCGAAACTGTACGCTTTGCTTCTTAGATTCCGGCTCGTAATGGTGTATCCAGGTTTCATTCACGGTTACATGTCTGTCAACAAACCGCTCATTGTTTCGCTTAAAAGGGGGGTAACTTGGTCTCTGATACACACACACACACGTTCTCGTTTTTGGTCAATATTTAACGATTTTGGACCCTCTCGCTACCTGGAAAAACATAAATAACATTATTGTTATTAATGACAGAAGTCTAAAATTTTTAACACTTGCTACTAAAGCCTTGAATAATAATATACTAACGTACAAAAGTCGTAGTTCAACTCCTTCTACGTCAGGGACAATAATTGCTGAACACCCCTCGTATATAAAAGATTGCCTCGATCTTTTCTTATTTGTCATTGTCGCTTGTATCCTTTGGTTTTTTAGAGTCTACATTTGTTCTCAACCAATGTGCATTTCATGTGAGTAGCCTTAGTAAATATTTCAAGCTCAAACCCTTTCTTTTTCCTTCATCTCTATTTTCATTGACCTTGTTCGTGACTAATCGAAACATTAAAATAACACTAATAAACCTAACACATGTTAAAATTAAAGATCGCAATTGTTAATGATTGCAAGGGAGTTGTGTGATGTCCAGTAAATTTATTAGCTTAAAATTAACCTTAATTGCAACTAATTATTATTAATCTTGTTACTTTTTCCCGTTCTCAGATTTGTTAAGTGGACAAGGTTTGAACAGAAGATTAATTTTCATTTGTCTTTTATTGATTTATAAGTGCAACTTGGCTTTAGTAATTGTTATGAATTATTTATGTGGTTCTTTCTTACAAAGGGGAGGATTGTGTCATGACTTCTGATTTTCATCCCGGCTTGTAATAAGGATAAACTGATTGTGGTCATGAGTAAGGAAGCCTTGACACACTCATCACAGGAAGGCCCTTATAACGTTTTGAAATCCTTATCCTTCCGTTTCATCTCCGTGTAATTAGCCTAATTGATTGTTCATGACTGAGAATTGTCAGAAAACTTCAGGTGTTAACGGTAAGCAAAAGGAACTAAAACAAAATACGATGTTCAAAAAAACAAAGTGCACGGAAGGTTTTATGAGCTTGATTTTCTTCATTTTTTTATCATTGCATGAAAGAAGAAAGGACAAAAAAAAGGCATGAATCCGTCTTTTTCTTTCTGTGAGTTTATCCGTTTTTTTATGTTCTTGGTCAAACAGTGGGGGTCAAACATTAATCAAACAAACACTTTTGTTTTTCAAGCTATTTCTAAACACATTCACAGAAAATGTATTGAGCATCCTGACTGAGGTTTTTCCAGGGTTTTCCGTCAGTCACATCATGTAAAATGCTGGAATGGCACCTTCAGCATAAGCCCCCTGGTTGAATCGTTTCCCCTTCCCTATCCCTGTCTGAGTCTTAGATGCCTAAAGGCCATAAATGAAATTTTAAATTCAACAATAGGAATGTTAGTTTTCTAGACGCGATATCAGTGTCGTCTTCAAACGAATAACAGGAGAAACCGTGTTGCTTGATTATGACCGTTTTACCAACTCACCTCCTAGGCAGAGGTTTAAAAATGATCCTCATTGCTGCAACTAAATGACAATCGACCTGAGCCAAAACTTGCCTAAAGGCCTTAAATTAAATTAAGAAATTTCATAACACCACGTCGCTGTAAAAATGCTTTCTGCTTCAGATAACGTATTTATGAATGAGGTATACACTATATAAATTAAAAAAAAAAAACGTATGTGAAGTCAACAAATGTTCTAAATTTAAAAAAATAAACCTCTCAAGATTTCCATTGTTGCCAGGCTTTAATTTCTGAACAAAACATATAAAATAAAATAAAGATAGTAATTTTGGAAACTAACTTGGCAACTCTGTCAGTTTCTTAGCTCAAAATTAAAAATTTTGTAGCTCAATTTTTACCCACTTGCACTACTCCAATCAACTTGAAACTTTGCATGCTTACGTACTTTTGACCACATCGTAAAATTTTGGAAAATCCACTCCTCACTCCCTAGGAGTAACAAATTTACATCCCCTTCAATTTCAACCCACGACCACTACTTCAGTTAACTTAAAACTTTGCAGACATATCTAGTTCTGACACATTGCAAAATGTTTGAAAACTTATTCATCCCTACTCAACCCACCCCTTCCCCCCCAGGGGTATATTAAAAATTCATCCCTTTCAATTTTAATCATCTTTCACTACTTCAATGAATCTAAAACTTTGCAGGCGTACGTTCATCTGTCGACTCAACAACATTCTGGAAAACTAACCCCTCATCTTCCACTCAAGTATATGTCTTTACTTGCAGGCTGCAACTATTGTTCCAAATCACAAATACTAAAAATTATATATATATATATAGTTTTAAGTAAAACGATTTTATAAGCTCATTGAAAAATACTGTACAAAAATAATTTTCTTATGCGTGACTTTGAATATTTTTTTTTTCACACTTTGGTGCGACTAATACAGACCCCAATGGCAGGTAATGTGACGTTTCAACTTTCCTTCTTTTGTTGATACTAATATCGATGTGAGATTTCATAAAATGTTGATCTAAAAGCTACAACAGTCGCTAAGGATCTTCTGATAATTTCATTGATTGAATGAAGACATTGAAGATTTTTAATAACTTCAACTTTCTACGCTGACTTGATAGGTAGACAAACAGAAAAGAACATTATTTGAAACACATTTTTTTTCTATTTCAAATGAAATGTTCATGAATGATTCATGACGAATAATTTTGATATCAAGAACCGTGAGAAATCTCGGTCACTGAACTCTCGCCTCTGTAGTGTATTGTACGAAGAAATGGGAAATATGCACCACGCCAAAGTGTGGTGGATGTCAAGGGAGTTATCAAGATGAGCTATGAAATTTAGATTTTGTTTCATAATATTGGTGAAGTAAGTGAATCTGTTCTCTGAAGTTTTCTCTATCTGAAGTTTTCCGTATGATGTCACAAGCTTAAATAGTTCAATCTGTCTATTCCACACAAAAAAAAATGCGTTAACGGGCATAACGAATTCTAGCGGCGTCGTAAACGTCCAGGAGTAACTTTGTAGCTGGAGTTGTGGCCATTGCCGTCCGCGGCAATGGAAGAATATACTGAGTGTATGTAGCAATGTGTCTCTCAGTATGTTGTTGGAAGAAACACTTGGCAATATCATACAAAAAGAAGTTAGGAGTGTTGGAATGCATTAACAATCACAATGACTCGGACTGACCGAGAGGTTAATATGCGTGCTTCGTGTCCCGGTCACGAGTTCAACTTCCGTCCGGGTCTCCTGAAAGCAGTCGTTCGGAGCCAACTTGACCACATATTGTAGGTATCGTCCTTACATGCGCACCAGCTCGTTTATAACTCGTATAACAATTCAATCAAGCACGAGACCCCAGGAGTGAATAGTATTTAGTCTACTTCGCGTTGGAGCAGATTTCAGGACCTTCACAGAAACATGTATGTGTACAGGCAATTCTAGTACATAAACTACGATACATGAATCAATCTAATACATAATCAGGGGAGAGGAGGGTAGCGACCACAGTCTTTAATTACGGGCTAGGTGACGAGACGATGATTTGGCATTGACCCTCCATCACATACAAATAACGCCCTAATGACAAATTCTGCATTTTCAACTATAATCTGATATGCGACCCATTTCGGAAAGCCTCTCTACGGAAAATACATTTCAACAGAATGCAGGTTCATTCTAGAATTTAGACATCTCGTCCAGTGAAGAAGGAAATAGAAGCGCAGAGAAGTTCCCGAAATGAGAAAGGAATAAATCAGCTTCATATACGAGCTAGAGCTAAAAACCGAGTGACCCGGAACGAAACCTGACCCCGTTGTGACTAGCATAACCTAACTCACCCGATGACCTAGTCGTGGCCCAAATTACTAGACTGACTTTGTGATCATACAACCCGACGATTGAATTTAAAACTATTTTCGGGAATATGAGACGGTTTCAGGGAATGCGAAACAATTTCCGGAGATTTGAGCCTATTTCCGTGTTAATAGTACCTTTCGGCGTCGAATTTATCGTGCTCTGGGGGTAACACTCCTGTCTCGGTGACCACTGAAAGAAACACTGTTCAAACACAACAGAGTATGATAAGGAAAAAATAAAAGCTCTGGCCTACATTCCAGTTCACCGGGTCGAAATTGGGTCCCAGCTTGACTCCCGCAGGGTCCGAAGAGTAGAAGCGGCGACTAGGTCCAAAATTTGAAACTGGTCACCGTTTCAGTTTTACTACGAGCTTAATAGAAAAGAAAAATTAATTTTAAGTAGAGTATTATATAAAATTATCTTTCATAGTAAGTGTCAAACCTCGCTAGTACCTGTCTCATAACACCTTTACATCGGGAGGCAAGAGACACTTTGGATGACGTGAAATAATTGCTTATAACTTCTTTCCTCAGAGTATTTACCAACTAAAAATACACAAAATTATCGCGAAAGGGTACGGAAGCAACCCCCAAAATTTGGAAGGTTATGACAACAGTAGAGTCTCGTTTATCCGACCTTTGCTTATCCGACATTTCGTATTATCCGACATACCATCGGAAAAATAAAAGCATCAATCGACAACAAGAACTGCAAGTTGTGAACGCAGTCCATTTTTGTTGCTCTCGACTCTACCGCGTGGCACGCTCGTCTACACTATGACTTATGTGTCTGTGATTCAGATGATGATGATGATCAGTATGAAATAACTGATTAAGATTGTAATTTTTTTCCTGTTTTATTGTTAAACATGATTATTAGGTTCGTAATGTGTAAAATTATTACATAGGTTGACGTTTCTACGTTTTACTCTTCGCGGGTTTTCCTTAACACGTCCTTATTATCCGACATTTTCACTTATCCGACGTTCTTATGTCAGATAAGCGAGACTCTACTGTATTTGGAGCAGAGAAAGAAAATAATATATAAATTTTGTCTCAATTCTCCATAAAATCACTTGGGTTTGTTTCCAATAAAAAAAAAGTTGAATGAAGAGAACCATAATCGAACTTGCCATACTTTCTACGTCATATTTAAAGAGAACCGAAATCAGTAGTCACTACGAACTTTGAAATTTACTTTATTCCACACTCTTGTTCATTCCAAAGGACACTTTTTTTGTAACTCCCTATTGTAAAACTCATTAAAAAAATGAATTTAAATACTAGAAAAGGGTAGAAAGTTTTAAAACACTAGTGACATCATCTACTTGGTGGGACTGAAATTACTTTGGCCTTAAAGCATTCAAAAAACTTCCTATGTATAATTTCTTGCAATTTCCGCTATGAAATGGTTTGCCCTGTTTTAATTTCATTTTGTGTTTTCTATTTGTTCCTCAATTTATAGGGAAAACAGAAACTGATTTTTAGAGTTAAGTCCAGCGACCTCTAGTTACTCACTAACATTACAACCTGACCGAATGGAATTTTTGCATTATATGCATTGCTTTCAAGTTTATAATGCAGGCTAGTACATCAACGATAGGAGGTATGTGTGTGGGTGGAGAGGTAGACATCAGATTTCGGCTCAGTGACCTTGATTTATTCAACCGTGCACAATCTGGTGACACAACTTTCTCTTGTCGTAATTTTGTATGCATTGCTGTGAAATAGGACATATTGGTTTGAATTGTCAATATTTTTTTCACCTTCGCTTGCGCTACACATACCAGTGTGCAAATAGACAGTGAAAACTTTATTAACGCTATATTCTTACTATGCATACTTCAGAACGTTGTCACCGGGTCTACCCTACTATATAAACTTATCTCTTATGTTTCTCCTCATCTTTAGGCACAAACTGAAAGAGTGAATAGAAAGCAGTAGACGTGGAATTGTTTTTTTCTTGAAAGAGCATCACGTTTCATAATTGTCTAGATCAAATAATTGATATCTTGACACTATCTTTTTGTGTACTTCAGGTCCAGAACTGAAGCGGGTCACCGGATAAAGTTTTGGCCCGGGTCTATTCTTAGGACCCGATCTGATCCGTTTTCGACTTGGTGATCCATTTTCGACCGGAAGACATAGCATAGTTTTTAATTATTTCCTAATTCTATTCACTGTTGTGTTTGAACAATATTTGTTTCAAAGGGTGATTGATACAGAGGATATTTTACTCTCAGCGCTCGAAAAGTTTGATGACGAAAAGTTCTTAAGAATAGTAATAACATATGGAATAAGACTTATATTACCGGAAAGTATAGATTATATCGAGACGAGACTGACAGTAATCAGTTCGTAGAGCGTTCCAACGTAGCTGGAAAAAGTAAAAAAAAAACGTGCTTGAAGATATGGGGTTCGAACCCATACTCATGAGCATCAAAACTACAATAACCAAGTACCTGAAAGACTTCGATCATTAGGCCTGCGCTGACAGTATTCAATGTAGGAAAGTTCTATATTGCTAACATTATAGAAAGTTTATGTAGTTTTTCTTTTCTTATTGCACAGAAGTTGCAAATGGGGAGATAATTTTGATGCTAGGTGACTTCAGTCAGTAAGTCCGTTCTGAAAATTTACAAAAAGCTACACTTTCGCGCAATAGACATATGATAAAGAATCAAATTCAATCCTGAGTCACTTGCTGAAGTAGGAAAACTTATGGTTGTAAGTTCGAATCATTTAAAAGTGGTAACTTTTTATATTTACATTACAAACTGTCAAAAGTTAAAATTTGTGTTACGTTCAACTTGTTATATTGAACGAAGTTTAATAAAACTATTAATCCAAGTTGTAACTTTTCCATTTGCTAATGACAATTTTTTGGTGATGTTACGTCCAACATGGTTTACGTTAAAATAAAAGACAATAAATGATCGTATCTTAATGTGACAATACTTACCCTAAACTAGATTTATTCCTAAAACTGCCAAAATATATTCATTTCATAATTCCACATGACAAAAAGGACATGCATACACATGTGTTTATTTACCACACAATACATACAGACAATATGTAACACATATATTCAATGTTATATTTTCCTCGCACTTGAACTTAGTAATTCAAGGTTAGTGTCTTTAGTTGCAAGATGGAGTAGGGGAAACGTGCTGGACTTTTCAGTTCTAAAACAAGCCAACATAGGTTCAAACCCTATTAAAGCAGAAGTATTTTTACAAAGCGATCGTGAAGAATCTAATCAAACTTCTCATACAAAACGGAGATTCTTTCAGACTATGGAATGAAACACATGAGTCAGTATACAGAGAAAGACTATTTACGAATGCTGGTTGCAAGGTTCCAAATAACGTATATGGGGGTTGCCAGAACAGTTAAGAACAAGTCATTGGTCTGAAGTCTCCACTTTTCATATTATTATTCTTAGAAAGAAACACTATACTATTTGCTGAGCACGTTTTGGGTAGAGCCGTCTGTGGAGTATGGCTATCATGCTGAACTTCCAATTGGAAAACCTCGGTTCGATTCCCCACTAGTCAGTTTCTTTTTCGCATCAAATGAAGTATTCAAACAGAGATTCATCTCCTGGTTGGAGAACTTACGGACTATCACTGGTCAGAATCCGAGTAAACAGTGTGTGTGTTCTTTAGAATAATGATAATGTAGTCCTCCTGGTTATCAGATCTAAATAGAATCACCGGATCAGAATAGGCTCGAAGCCTAAACCCGATGACACAGTACAAAACCTGACCAGCATCCACCGACAGCCGGTGACCCGTTTCAGCTCTGCCGTGCTCATTCCATCTGTGCAAATTATTATAAACACTAGTTGATTAGTGTTGTAATTATTAGAACGTTATATTCGTAACAGGTGGAATATATATTGACATGTTCAGAACAGATGAATTTTAAGATATGAGTAGAAAATGGCCCCTTTCTTGGCCATTTCAAGAGAAGAACTCTTTTTATATTAGTTTGGCACAACATTCGTTTCCATTCTATAATTTATTCACATACTATTAAATGTGTTTTTTCACGTTCGAAATGTGGAACATGTAAGGTCTACTATGCCTATCAGGAACATGCCAATTTTGCTTTTGAACATTTGTAACTATTCATTTTGATACAGTTTGGATATATAATCTTGGCTCTATCTGATAGAAATTAAGCAGAAAAATTATCATTCATTCATTTTCTTTTTATGTTCTTGCAGTAGTAGTTTGGAATGGAAGGTATGGTCTACGGTATCAAGTAGATTTGTTACAATCAATGATTCCGCCAGACCGCTGACCCTCTGGAGGGGTTAGCCCCAAATCCATGAGACTACCCCAACTTTAACTTTCTTGCGGTCAAAAATTGATAGAAACCTTGCAAAACTATACGTACACCCTCCCAATTTTGACTTTACAGTCCCCCATAATATGAAAATCCTGGTGGAATCCCTGATTACAATGTATTCCAAACCAGTACTTTCAATTAGACCCACCGAATTTGGAACTGAACCACGCGCAAACAAAGCATATGTGCTGAATTTTTGACATTATCCTAGATGTGTCTCAAAACTCGGCAGTTCCACTTCAACTGGAAATCATTAGTATTAAATCTAACCACCAAGTTTGGTCTTCATTTTGAAAGTGACTTAATGAATTTTTCAAGCGTCCTCTAAATATTCGAATAGTCCTGAAAAAAAATTAAAATTCAAAAGTCACTTCTATCTTGCTGTTAGATTTGTTGGAACTGAACTTTATAATGTTAGGTTATTTTTTACTACGTTTAAATTCCATATTCTGATTTGTCCTTCTTCTTCTCTCTCTCCTTTTCTCTCTCTCTCATTTCGCTGCCTCTGTCTAACAGACATCCATCGGTTTCAATTTTTCATTGTGTGTGTTTGAGTTTCTCCCTACATCAACTTCAATTATATTGTATCGTCTCGCTTTTATTATTTTATTTTATCGATACAAATACATATATATTTTGAACAAAAAATATTTTCATGATGTTTGCTGAATTTAGTATGGGAGAGACAAAGGAAGGAGAAAGAGTCTGTTTAGCAGACACGATTATGGGATAGGAAGGTGCCATTTGGGTGGCCTAGCTGCACAGCGTTTGCTGTCACGACATTTTAATGCGAAATGTACCAGAATGTCTGCCTGTTCAACGGTTTATTCGACTTTGAATAATTGTTGAGGAACAGGTTGAAATCAAATGAACTATTAAACTATTTTTAACGTTGTTTATGACCTCCTGTTCAACCTTTTCCAATTGACCAAAACAAAGCAGAGTTGCTGGTTTCTGTCTATTGGCATACATATTTAGTTGTACTTCGCCCGTTGCTTTCATGGTGATGCTACTGATATTTAATTTGGTAGTAAAATTTCTCCGTCATGCAGTGTGGTTCGAAGTTGGAACTTTTCGCACTCGTCGTTTGTAGCACGTCACTCTAATCACTCGGACATGGAGCCATTTAGCTATAATAATAATAATAATAACTGGAGTGACAAACCGATAGGTCTTGAGCCTACTCCAACTGCATCTGTCCGTGGTTGGTGAAACTGCGTCCACCTGAGTGGCGGCTGTGTGGTTAGCATTGCGTCCACCTGACCACGAACAAGCATATCAGGGGTATTCTAGATCTAGTGTGGCCGTCACGTCTTTATTCACGTGACTCCCCAGTATGCCTCACGACGCTTGGTGGACACCGAAAATTGGGACTTTAACCGGGAATTGAAACCGGGACCACGCGGATATGGGTCCAACGTTTTAACCACTAAATTATATTGATAATCTATACGGGTTTGAACTCGTCTCGTTAATTTCTTGCCAACAACAACGCAAGCACCACCGTAGTTCTACGAGTTCTTTAGTTGAAAATTACTAGGTAGAGGTAATACACCCATCCGGACTCACTGATCCAAGCTATACGTGTTTAAACTCGTCTGAACGATATCTTTTCAACGACACGTGAACTATCTGCGTTGCGCTAGTATTTTCTGATTTGAAAGTTGTCAACAAATAGGTATGGCGATTGTATAACGCTTCCCCTCAGTTGTTGAAAGCTAAGAATTGCGTAACGTTTCCCTGCAGGAAATTCCAGTCACCTCCAATATGATTATTGAATATCATCAGTAATTATATTGATACAAAGTGTCTAAAGGAACTTCTGAGCACCTAAGCATGGCACTAGTTTCTGGTAAAGTGCGCTCCGAACAACTCTGTTCAATAAACCCACGGGACTTGAACCTATGATTGGACGTTTTATTTAAACTTTCCAGTACTTGTTTATTAGTACTAGAAGCACGGACATTTCGAACCCACTAGAAGCACGAAGCAGTCAAATTGACTGATTAACCGACTTGGGCTAACGTAGTTAAGTTATGATGGCACGGATTGAAAATTTTATTGATAAGTTTTATGCGACAAATATCTTATACAAGAATACCCAGATAACGTGCAGAGCTCCTCAACCTGCGGCTCGCGAAATGAATACATAGGGTGTGCGAAGGGAAGTGAAATAGGAGTTACTATGGAGAGAAATATTGTTAAAAAATTATTTTTTATTTCTTCTTTATATATATATTCATAGTAGTTGTATTTGCTTAGATTTTTCAAATACACAAAGAAGTCTGATATGAGAAAAAGTTGTGAAACCTGTTTTATTTATGAAAATC
>JAGDQP010007723.1:3090-66026 GCA_022664845.1 Lepisma saccharinum | reverse complement strand
TTTATTGTATCTTCCTATCAAGTAATAAATAACATTTAATGAAAATGAAAGTGGTTAATGAAATGATGAACCATTTGTCTCATATTTCGGTAACTACCATTTCATTAAAATTAAGAATTTGGATTTCAGGACTCAGGAGTACGAATTATGTCCAATTCGGAACTTTTTAACTTGGTCACTAGAGAATGGAGAACATTTCAAGATATTTAGAAAAAGAGGGAGGGCAGGAGGACATCTGGTAACTTAACTTAGGCCCTGGCCGACATTTTCCTGCATCTTTTCCCCTCCCCTTCCCAGCCTACGCCTTATGGATACCTAAAGGTCATAAATAAAATTCAAAACTAAATACACAGACTCTACAATTTTGCCTAAAACTAATAAAATTTTAAAGTTTGAATTTCGAACTAAAATACTGTAGTTTGGAGGACCCTACCACCCCGTAACCAGTAATCACATCCCTGTATTGAGGCATATTTTTATGGGAAGAATATATATTTCATTTTCCTTACATTAATCACGGAATCGATCACAACTATTCAATAGCTCTCTAAGCATGGAAAGGCACTAATTATTTTTTTAAACATTGTAAGTAGGTAATAATATCATAATAAATGTCCTGACACAAAATATTTTTTATATTTTTAATGAGATCATATCTAAACCTAGCCTGAAATTTTGCTAAGAGAATCTACGTCTCACAGAGAGGTAGCATACAAAAAATCTGCCTATATTAAGGGCAAGGTACCGAGATAGGAGCTGGATTGTTGGTCAAAGTGTACAAAAATGTATTTTTTATGATTCAATCAACAGAAGTCACTTCTGCTTCACTTCGTCCTGGAATAAAGCGCTACCGAGTTGTAGTGTCACCTCCTACAGCGCAGTTTGCCAGGGACGTATATAGGGGAGCTGGAATCCTCCCCCCGTTTCTTTATGCAAATCATCTTTTTTTTTATGAAATAGGCAACATTTTACGATTTTACTAAAAGTCTTAATTTCGAGGCCTCCAGACTCCCTAAATACGTCCCTGGCCATGAATGCTACGGTGTGGTAGGTGACACTACAACTCGACAGTGTTTCATTCCTGGACGAAATTGAAGCAGAAGTGACTTCTCTTGATTCAATTATAAAAAATACGCTTTCTGTACACTTCGAAAAATTTTCCAGCCCCTGCCTCGGTACCTTACTGTTAATATGGGCAGCTAATATTTTGTATATTACCTCTCTATTGGACGTAGATTCTCCTAGCAAAATTTCAGGCTAGGTTCCGATATGACCTCATTCTTCTGAGTAAGCAACACAGGTGACATATACGTTCGCACTGCTTGGATAGCAAACTATCATGACGCACAGTCGCTTAAAAAAACAGTTGCTGGTCTGTTTGGGAAAAAATTACTAGAGTGTGGGTAAATCATTATTTTTTACTTATTATTAATAAAAATAATAATTATACTGTACTTAAATGGGGGAAGTGTTAGTATTTTTTTTAAAAAAATTGGCTTATTTCTGGGATTTAATTTTTCTTTTTTTACCCCCCAGAAAGTATTAAAGATATGGATATTTGTGTCAGTTTACATAATAGAGAATTTTATTACCTACGGTTTTTTAAAAACAATATTACCTTACCATGTTTAGTAAACTAGTTATGATCGATTCCGTGATTGATGTTTTCTCGGACTTTTCCCCCTTCCCCACAGTTGTCGACCACCCCCGGGAGCGACAACATGGTTTTTAATAGGTCTCCACTACAAAATCTCGAAAGTTAGCGCTTCGTCTATTTTTGTTTGGGAACAATAAAACTCTGACCTGTCCTCAAAGGGAAGGAAACTGGGAGTGGGAGGTAGCTTCTTACCAACCCTCTGTCCCCACCCCACTACTAGATAGGAAGGAACACAACTACAGTGCCAGGAAATTTTTCGGCGTTCAAGAGAACTACTTGAGTTTTGCAAACAGATATGTTCTTCCGATTCTAAATTTTGGCCAGCTCCGTCCGCCTCTTAATAAGAAACATACAAAACAATAAATTTAATTATGCCTAGAATTGGAGTATTTTTACATAGAAATAGGGAGTTTAGTTTGGGAAGTACGGAACACTTCTGTTCCTATATTGAAAATATTACTATAAAAATGTACATATAGATGTGCTAATAGACACACGTGTTAATAGAAGACATAGTGTGAAGGGGCGGACGACTAATGGTGACCAACTGCAAATATCGTAAACATTAATAAATAACGATTATGAGCTTAGTACGTATATTAGTCACAAAGAAGTGAAATTGAATGCTGCAATCATGCAAGTAGAAGTAAGTGCTTACATGACCTTGGAATTTGCACACTTCATTGGGAGCTGACAGTTCGAGCGGAAGCGTTTATCACAGTGCGAAGAATGGACATTAGGAGACCATCATTTCCGCTGATCAGATCGGGAGCAAATGGGGGTCTACAATGGGAAGAATTGATGAAAGAGAGATTATTCACTCACTACTACGGAAGAGTGATTGATTAGATGCAGCTTGAGGAGGGACTACCTACAGATAAGAAGAAGCAGGAATACAAAAGTATACAGCACAGGAAAGAAAGGAAAATAGAAAGTATGTTTATACAAGAAAACAAAGATGTCTATCAAAGAAAAGAACCAACCAAGAGGAACGAGTTCACTTATGAATCAATGTGCAACCAGGTCATTGCTTGACAAGACGTCAACCATCATCTTTTCCATCATGAAGTTGTTATGCGCAAAGAAAGAAACTATTTTTAACACAACGACCGCAATAAAGGAAGTCATCTGCATTTTTTTCTTTTTCATAAATATTTGTATCAACTAAATGTGTCTGGCAGGATAACACATTACTCACGACAGGGGCGGATCTAGGATTTTCGTTAGGGAGGCATAGATCTTTTCGATAATTTCCTGCTAAATGATTTTTTAAAGTACAAATTTGTTATATTTTTCTGTTTATTGCTAAGTTTTATCATGGAATATGAATCTAGTATCCCCAAAAGTGAAGATTTCTAGAACTGAATTCATTTCTGGCCTTTAGACATACTTGGCTCAGGCCAGGATAGGATAGGGTAGAGGATGCGGAAGGGAGCAGCCAGGATCTTACTTAAGGTAATCCCATCATTCGCATGGTGAAACTGAGGGACACTGGAAAAACTTCAGTCAGGATGGTCGGCCGTGGGGTTCGAACCCATTGGCGATCCAAAATCCGCGACGAAGATTTCTAGACAAATTACATTGTCCGCGCAAACAAATCGAAATTTTCTCTGAGCAAAATTGTTGAAAAAATGTTATAAAAAATAAAATATTTTCCCTTGAGGGAGCCCCCTCCCCCGTCTCTGTATCCGCCACTAATTTATAAAATATAAACACTATGCGTTGTTCGACGGACTAACCCAAATCACACTTTTCGTGCTGAAGATGATTAATATACATATAGGCAAACATACATATAGGTACCCCGCCACACCTTACATACCGATTAACTTTTAATACGGCTTAACACTGGTAATTTTGTACAGGTCCGTTGTTTGACCAGGGGAAGGCAATGTACTGTATGACCCAAAATTTCGTACTATCTCGGGTGACCTATCCTATCTTCTTATGTAACCTGCAATACACAAATGATGTTTGTGTTGCATATGGTGAAGGGAAAAATAAAGACGAGAAGAGAACTACTTTAAACCTGCCTTCGGGGTAATAACCAAGGAAGAAGAAATAAGAACGAATGCGGATGTTTAATTTGTTAGCTAGTTTTATATATGAAGCGAAATATCACTTACGAAAAAGTGCAATGTAATGTAACAAGAATAGTAAACAAGTGAGCCGGAGCTCAGTCGTGGGAGTGTATGCATGTGTATATATGCTGCCGTAGCGAGCATCCTATTTGAATTATCAATATTCTGTTAAAAAGCTTTCCAACGACACTTCAACCACTTTATTAGCCCCAGTAGTTAATGAATTGAATATCCACCGTGTCTCGGGACCCGTCCCGGCGATCTGAATTATCTATACAAGTTTGAACTCGTCTCGCCAAGACCTTTTCAACGACATCATCTCAACTACCTTCGTAGCCTAGTAATTCCTAAGCTATAAATTGCCCCTATCTTCAGAACCGACTGTACAATGTGTTTGATGTATACGGGTTTGAACTCGTACGACACCTCAATCACTTTCCAGGTCCTAGTAGTTCCTGAGCTGAAAGTTTTTGACAGACGGACGGACGAACAGAGCGGTTGTATAAGGTTTCAGAACACTTGCTATTGAAGCCTAAAACTAATAAGATCAAGGGATACATGTTTTCACAAAGTATTAAAGCAAAGGTGACATGTAGTGGCGACAATATTGCGATTTCGAGATATTAGAATCTTGTTGCAAAATGCTTTTGGATAATAATTCATTATTGATTGAATTCTCGCTACTGATTCCAATTGAAGGTCCCAGTGTAAAAATTGCACAACTCCAACTCTATAAGCATTTCACCTTTATAGGTGCACATAGTGAGAAAAGAAAGCTATGGATTCTTGCAAGAACGAGATAGCTCCGTTGGTTTGGAGGGAAGCTATACTGGACACATTCATGTCTCCTTCATCAATGGGCGCAAAAGGAGGCAACTGTGGAGTTGTTCTGAATAATTTATGAACATGAAGCTTTTCGTACCGGTGTGTCTTCAATTGCACGATGAATGTGATGCTAGTTGCCAATTTCTGCTTAACAAAGGTACTCAACAAACCCCTAAAAACTGTTTCAAAAACAGACTTTCATGCTGAAAGGTAATCCATCACTACCTACTGTCAGGATAACTGGCCGGTCCTTCTCAATTAGAAGAAAACTATACAACTGGTACACACTACTTTGGTAACATGATTGCTCTTTCGATGAATTTTGAATAACGCTGTGGAAATACATTTTCTGTGGAGAGTTCATCTCACATGGAAACATCTCAAATTCATAGCTTAGTTTTTTAAAACCAACAATCGATAAAGGAGTGAAAGAAATTGACAAGTCCAAATGTTTAACTGTTGAGAGTCAAAATGATACAACAGGAGAAAGGAGAAATACGAAATAATAATAACGTGCGGAAAGTATTGCAACATCTCACATTAAACGTTGATCAAAAGGAACGATTCCAACCAGCGGCCGCCCATCCTGACTGAGGTTATCAGTGCTTTTGCACAGTCATATCAGGCAAATGCCGGGGTGGTACCTACTAACTAACTTGGCCCTGACTGACTATCTTCCTCCATCTTCTCCCTCACCCTATTCCGGTCTTAGACATCTAAAGGCCATAAATAAATGTTTCATTCATTTACATGAATCGGGTTGAAACTTTCGCAACATCATATGTACTCATAGACGTAAACAACTAACATGCTAACCAGTGTCTAACTCAGATCAAAGTTGATTAAGAAGCACATATAGTACCAATTATTGAAACGCACATAAAATAATAAATTATGAAATCCTTCTGCACAGTGTTGCAAACTTTGGAAGGAGTTAAAATATCACGAAACCTAGTAATATTATGGGTCACACTGCATAAAATAGTGGTTCTTGGATAAAAGGGATAAACTAGATGGAATAGATACAAGTAAAGGATCACACAAACATCGGAGAGGAAACACAAATCAAATACGCAGTGTTGCCAAAATACGATACGATTTTTAATATTGATAAAAGATCAGCGCAAAAAAAAAAAAAAATCATTACAAACAAGCAAACGATGTCGCTATTTTAAAGACATATTAGGTAAGTACACCGATTTTCTTTTCGAAATTTCAGTTGTGAGACATGCGAACCAAATGCAGTGTTGTCAACTTCACATATTAACACGTATCTTGTAAACGTCTGCAGATATAAATGCAGTATTGCTAATAATGTGTGACAACGTTTGCATGTCTAATGAATTTTCTTGCGCGGATCTTTTACTAATAAAGAATCTTACCGTATCATAGTAACACTGCTTATATGATTTGTGTTTTCCGTGTGATATATTACGTGAATCTATACCTTCTAGTTTATCTAGTGATTCCGCCAGACCCCCTTGTGGAGGGTGTAACCCCCAAAATTCTCGAGAAAAGCCAAAACTTCAATTTTTTTTACACTAAAAATTAGATAGAAACCGTGCAAAATTCCATTTATACCCCCAAAATGAAAATCCTGGCGGAATCCCCAAGTTCATCCCTCTCTTTATTTCGCATTCTGTCCTTTGCGCAGTGTCGACCCAAATCATCATTAGGATTCGTGCCAACTCCTGTATCTCCCAAAGTTGGCAACAATGTGAAGTGGTATTTCGTAAGTTAGTTCCTTACTTTATGTGTGGTTCAAATATATAATAATTATAGTATACAGTGCTATTTAAACAAGATTAACTTTGAGTTAGCAACATTGTTTATGGCTATGAGTACACAGTAAAAATAGCTGTGTTAAATCAACACAACACACGGTGTTGATTTCTGTACTGTGAGAAAAAAAAGTTACGGCCGCAGCTAGATTTGAATATGGGTTGCTCAGTTAGAAGTCGAGCATCTTACCGACTTCGCTAAATGATCAGGTGGAAAAAGCACTAGATTGGAACAATCTAGAGGATAAAAAAAAAATGTTGCTGAACCCCAAACACACACAAAGTTACTCTAACGACTTATGCCATGAGTTAATCACTTTTCCATTGGTCAATTAGGTATCACAATCCCCATTTATTGAGAATATGTTCCATTTCTATGAAAGCAAGCGCAGCATTGCTATGACATGTTGTTACGATAAGCAGTAATGCCGCTCAAGTGTTTGGCTGTCGCCATCTTGCTTGTTTTTATAGAAATAGAATATTCTGAATGAATGAGAATTCTGGTTCTCAATTGACAAATGGGAAGTGATTAAACCATGGGATAAGTCGTGCAAGTATCTTAGTTTGTTTTTGGGATTCAGCAATGTATGTTTGATCCCCTACACTGTTCAAATCTATAGTGTAGTCGTTTAATTCAAATGTTGTTCAGTAAATATCGTTTGCATCTAGTGCTATTTCTATCTGGCGATTTAGCAAAGTCAGTAAGGCGCTCGACTTCTAACCTGAGCAACCCCTGTTCAAATCTCACTGCCACCGTAACTTATTTTTTCACAGTACCGAAATCAACACCGTGTGTTGTGTTGAATTAACACACAAAAGTGGTAGTCACGCTGGGTCACCGCATTGTGTTGAATTAACACAACTATTTTTTGCAGTGTACGGTGTTTTGTATGACGTTGCGAAAGTTTCAACCACAGTTTTGAATACTTCCACGTTTAAAGTGAGATCTTGCAATACTTTCTAAACATTATTATTATGTATTTCTCCTCTCTCTATCCTGTCCTTTTGGCTTTCAGTGATTTGTGCATTTCTTTCACTCCTCTATCGACTGAGCATTGTTTGGTTAGGAACCTAATTATCAATATGAAATGTTCCCCGTTAGACCATGTCTCAATTGTTACTTATTTATTTATTTTATTTTCTACTGCAATGTTTAGTATCCGAGCGCTGATAAATGAAGAGCGACTTGCATTTTCTTTAACTATATGTCACATGCATGGATAGCTTTATTGACGTCTACGAGTTTTCTTTGCTGGTTGAACACTTCGCGTGATCCAATTATCTTGCACGAGGCACGACTTCAAGGCACAAAAATGCGACTATCTTTTACAAAGTTATAGTAGAGATGAAACCATAACAACGCAAGGTACCAGAATAATAACAAATATCAAAACGACCAACAACGACAATTTATATGTAAATTACAAAACACAAGAACTTTTTCCCTTTGAATATGATATTGCGCTATAGTTTGTAACAGAACATGAGAACTTTTCTTTATTTGAAGACTCGATTGCCGCCCAATTTATTGCAGTGTCTGTCTGTCCCTTGAAACGTAGCCGTATTTCAAGAACTCCTCTGACTCGCAGAGGTCATCTCTGTTTATCCATGTTACCAGTTTTACGGGCTCAACGGCTGGTCACGAAGGTGATTCAGTGATGAAGCGGCTTGTCATTTAGGTCTTAAATTCTTAAAAAAGGAATGCTTTTAAAAATACATAGGCTATTGGCTATTGTCTTCTATTCTTCGTGCTCAAGAGTTCGAAGATTTTGTTAAGTTGCAATAATCATGATTCCTATACGTGTACGAGATAAAACTGAAACTTCATATTTCTAAGTTTTTAGTATCTGTGGCTACGCCTGTATTTTGTTATTATAAACCCTTTCAATACCCGTCGGAGAATTAAGGGATAAATAGTGACCCTGGTCTTATTTCACTGTACCATTCCATAATTTGCTAATGTACCTGAAGGAAATCAGGGGACACCTCAACATGACTGGCCTGTGAGATCAGGATTTGGATTTGCACCGCCTCTGCAGCACCAATACGAGGTCCTCTAGACAACGGAGATGAGTATTTAGGGGATTAATACTAAAACTACTTCATATAAAAGCGAAACACGTTCCCTCAGTAAAGAAAAGAAAACGAATTGGATATTCACTGAATAACGATACAAGACCAAGAGAAAGATCTTTACGTTCAAATGACAAGTTTGATTAGCTTTATTTGCCGTTACACCTAAACAAAACATTCGAATATGCTGCTGGAATACACGTACTCCAACATATACAGCACTGGAAAAATATATGGGCCAGTCGACATTTACTCATTCTAGTGATTATCTTTTTGTATATCTTTCAAGTAGTTTTGTCGCACAAATCCTCTTGTAAAACAACAATTAATTTAATATCTAATGTACCTTTGCACGATTAAAGAGAAACTATTTAAAAAATTCACAGCATCGGCTGGTTGGTTTTCAAAACCAGTAGAAGTGAATAGAATTTTGGTGTGTTAGCGATAGCTCAATAGTAGACTGTCGTCCGGTAAGCAAGATACCCAAGTTCGATTCTCGGTCAGTTCAATGACCCATATTTTATGCAGCTTTGAAATACTAATGTTCAACAAAATAATTTCCTTATTTCGTTGGGTGTCCCCGACGGATATGTGGCAATACTCGTAGCCATATAATCAAGAGTTTCCGGTGGGGACATAGTAGCTCGGAGTCCACTTTAAACTATTGATCTCGCTCGTCTTTTGGATATGCTCTTCATCCGATGAATGACAATGGCAAACCACGTGGGGTTCACCTTCGCCTAGGGAGCTTCGTGAGTCATAGACCAGCACGGGCAAGAATACAAAACAATAATTAAAATTTACTTGCACTGACCTCTCACTCACACTGAAAGCTCTAAGCTCAGTGTCCACGAAGCAAACTCATTTGGATTTTATTTAAGGCCTTACGGCAAGTTTGGGGTCAGGCCGAATGGGTGATGATGGCAGAATTGGTGGACTGAAGAAAGTGAAAGGAAACAGGAGAACCCCATGAAAACCCACGGACACGGTATTTGTCCACTACAAAGTCCACATGGCACGAGCCGACGTCCCCACGCACCAGAGGTGAGCGTTCTATCTCTGAGCTCCCACGGCCCGAAAATTTGGAGGCCTTTACAATAATTCACAACTACAGGCTGTCACGTCTTACGCTTTCTTATACCAAAAGAGAAAAGGTAGCGGCTAGGACCTCAACTAAATGGGATTAGCCAGGTAGGTCTGAGGAAAACAACTGACCCAGCACCACCTCCCCAGTTTTATCTGACATAAGAAACTGTCACAGCTATAATACGAGCCCTGGAAGGACTTCGAGACCACTGCCGATATCACGTTGCCGGTAAATAAAACCGGTCTTTCCAGCGGGCATAAATAAATAAACAAACATTACCACTTATTTTCTCTACCGATGACATTGGAAAGAAAACATGAAGGATGTTATTTTAGGCGGGAAGTAATAAATAAGCTCTTGCGCCTGCACGGCAGACACCTTGAGATAATAGGTTGTCTATCCGTCTACATCATTAAATTTATAATTTAGCTTTACAGCTGTTAAGAACGTTTCTCTACTAAAATAAGAACATAGAACCTACCTCCATCAACATCATCAACGAAATACGAGCAAGCATCAAATGCAGCTTCCGACTTGATTCCGGTCTGCCGACTTCCGAAGAACAGCCAATGCACCTGCTCCATGGCACCGCACAAGTCGTGTTTACTTTAGAAGCACTATGTAACATACTACGCTCCGATTGTTGCTGGGAGAAACTGCCGCTGAGAAATCCTTTACTACTATACTTCGTTCGTACTCCCGAGTTAACTGTTGTGAAGGCACCGCTCCCACTTTCACGGATAGATTTCTACTCGAGCGAATCTGCAACACTCACCACAATTGACCTTCAGCAACATCAAGAAGAACAGGCGAGACCCTGCACACAAGCCGGCGCCTCCCGACAACTACATGATAGCTCGTTAGCTGTAATTAAGCTTTTAACAGTTTGTTATTTAACGCTAGATTCGTAATACAAAGAATTTAACAGGTTTAAAAACTAACGCCACATAAATAGGTACATTCTAAAAGAAAGTAGATAATTGATCGTAAATTCGAAGATCTTTACATTACAGTGCCTTTAACAAAAGCTATTGTTCTGTCTGCTCTTTCCTCCTTACAGAGAGCTAGTTATCTCCGAACGGATAGCATTTTCGCTTTCTGACTGTAGTCCCGGGTTGAAACCTGGTGGGGGTCAATTAAACGCAGTGGTTCAAAGCCCACTTCAAGAAGACTTTTTGTCCGAAGAAGCGATAATAATAAATGCAGTAAAGCAGTGGTCTGGAGACAGATTAGCCCTTCAAGGGGTCGGACAGGGCCTAAGTTGAAGGCACCATCTCAATATTCACCTGGTGTTACTGGACAAACATCAGCCAGGATGATTTCTAACCCAGGCCCTAACGAAGGCGAAGCTGACGCTCTACCAACTGAGCTACGGCCGCTCGGTTGATGCAAGACAAATTTAAATTCTAACTAAACTCATTGACTCGACAGTCCACACAATCTTTGCCTCTCCAACGGCTCTTGTCTACCGAAGAGTGTGACATGGTTTACAAAACCTAGCTTTAGAGTGTCCACTACTTGTTAATTCCAGTAGTTTTCCAGTTGCAGACAACACCGAAATTTGGGAACTCCTAAAGGGAATTAACCGTAAACTATTTTCACCACAAGAAATGAGCACTAAAATCACTCAGCTACGCAGCAGCAAAGCCGGATGTAAAGGGGGGCTAACTGACCCCCCGCCAAAACTGAATAAGCTGCCTCTGTAAATAGTAACGACCACAAGCGATAGGTAACAGAGGCCCTAACAGAGTCAATAGTCCACGGTCCCCAAATACCTTAATCCAGCACTGAGCAGGAGCTCCAAGGTCTATTCTATTCCTGTCTATTCTTCCGGTTTTGATATCTCCTCTCTTTGTTGATTTGAACTGATTATTATTTTAGGTCTTCAGGCAACTTTGTCTCAAGCCGAATGGATGATGATGGGATGAATTGGTGGAATGAAGAAAGTGGGAGGAAACGGGAAAACCCAGAGAAAACCCATGCACACGGTGTTTGTTAACTACAAAGCCCGCACGACACGATCCGGGATCGAACCGAGGATCTCATTCACCAGAGATGTGCGCTCTACCACAGCCACCGCACTCTCTTCATTCTTTGTTTCTCTTTTAAGGTATACTTGACAGTCATAAAACGCTCTAGTGATCCTTTACTCTCTCCCTTTATACTGAAGCTGTAATTTTCTGTAATGTCTCCTATAATGGCTCTTTTTGCGTAGTTTATGAACTGTAATCACGAATCAAGGAAATAATAATAACCGACCCTATGGCTTATGGCAGTCGCAAGTTCATCGCCGCAGTAACAAACGTTCGCTACTGGATTCTATCCTGGGCAACATCAAGCCAGTTTTCATTACGAACACCTACTTCTCGAAGATCTCTTCTAATATTGTCCTCCCAGCGACATCTCGGTTTTCCCAACCGTCTTCCAACCAGGATAGATAATAATTTTCGTTTTCCCCCCCATCCGAGCAACTTGGGCTGCCCACCTTAGTCGTCGCGATTTCACTATTTTTTACATCTGTTGAATCGTACAGTCCGTGGGGTTCTTCATTACGCAGTCTCCCCCATTCTCCAGTCATCTCATCCTGTTTCGGACCGTATATCTTTCTCAAAACCTTAGTTTCAAACACACGTAATTTATGTTCATCTGCTCGGGTCGTACTCCAACTTTCGCAGCCGTAAAGTATTGCCGGCAGAATAACCGTTATGTATATTTTTAATTTCAACTTCCTTGATATTAATCGCGATGTTAGAAGTTTTTGGACTGAATAGAACCATGCCTTCCCCGATACTAAGCGACTTTTTATTTCTTCCGTGATCTCATTTTTGCTTGTTACGTATGTTCCCAAGTATTTAAATTTGTTAACTTTCTCTATGACCTCATTCCTAATTCTTATGTTTTTATTTCCTTCATTCCCTGTGTTTCGGCTTGTTATCGTGTATTTTGTTTTATCTATGTTTACCTGTAGACCTATCTCATAGCACGCTTCTACTAAGGCATCGGTGTTGCTTTGTAGTGCATCTATATCGTCCCCTATTAAATCTACATCATCCGCGTATAGTTGATTCAAACCATTCAATGATAGTCTCTTTTTGTCCCCTTTAATTGTTAAAATCGCATATTCTAACGCAAACTTAAACACTAGTGGTGATAAGGCATCGCTTTGTTTCAATCCGTTGCGAATCTTGAAACTATCTGACATATTATTACCTATCCGTACTCTGCTTATGAGGTCGCTGAGACACATCTTCACCAGTTGGACCAATTTTTCGGTATTCCAAATCGTATCAGGATACTGTATAACTTGTCCCTTTTGATAGGATCATATGCTTTCTTAAAATCAATGAATAGCTGGTGAACCGTCGCATTGTATTCCCATTTCTTCTCCAAAATTTGTCTCAAGGCGAAAATCTGGTCCAACGTGGATCTATTTCTTCTAAATCCACATTGGTGATCTCCAATTATTTCAGGTACGTATACACTTAGGCGTATTAACAGAATATTACTTAATACTTTGTAACAGGTTGAAAGAAACGAGATTCCGCGGCAATTATTACAGTCCTATTTATCGCCTTTTTTGTAAATCGGAACTATTATTGAGGTTTTCCTTTCCTTTGGAAGCTCCTCCTTTCTCCATATAGCACTTATCAATTTATGTAGTTCCCTGATTGGTGCCATTCCTCCCGCTTTAATCAATTCGGCTTGAATATTGTCTATTCCTGGTAATTTGAAATTTTTCAATTTCTTTATCGACATTTCTATCTCGATCTCGCTAGGTTGTGGTATCCACGGTTCTGCGGTATGGATTGCAAATTCCTGTTTGTTGGCCGTTGTGTACACTAAGAAGTTTGTCGAAATAACTTTTCCATACATCGATAATTTTAGTCGGACCCGCCTGAAAATCTCCACGTTCATTTCTAATCATTCCTAACCTCGCCTGGTAACCTTTTCTTAACGAGTTTAACCCTTTGTATATATAGATCTCGTATGTTATTTGTCTTCCCGTTTTCCTCTATCTCCTGAATCTTCTGCGTCAGACATTCTCGCTTTTTGTTTCTGAACCGGTTGGTATTTGCTTCGCTTTTATTAGTTAGCCATCGTTGTCTTGCTTCTTTTCCTTCCTCATGAAGCTTAAGGCGTTCTTCGTCAAACCAAGGTTTGTTTTTCTCCTGTTTCTTCTCACCTACACGTTCCTTCGCTGCGCTCTTAACTGTTTCACGAATGCCTCCCACATCTTACTTACATCAATTTCATTAGTATCATCATCATCATTATTACTCGAGTCGGCTAAGATTTCGAACCTATTTGAGAGTTCGAGTTGGGAATCTGCTTTTATGCTCGGATTATTTAATCATTTACATTCGAATTTCAGTTGTTTTGACTCCTTGCTTTCTCTGTTCGCAATGCATAACTTTTTCCTTACCTTTGTGATCACCAATTGATGGTCGGTTTCACCTTCCGCTCCTCTGTACTGTGGCAGCCTCTTATATAGGCTATATAATGCAACATTTCATATTTTATTTTAATTCCAAATATTTGCTTTCTACGCAGTCTACTGATTTCTAAGCTTGAATTTTTCTTTTCCCGCTTTATCTTTGATTTCGGCGCATTCAGCATTCTATCTACTTCGTTCTTCCTTTTCCATCCCCCGATTTACGTTGTTCTTCTTGGCGGGAAGAGTCCTTGTTACAGAGTTACGATTGCGTTTTACAGGCAGGCCTCGAATCGATCCTTAATTGTTCTTTGAATGGCAAGGCTTGGTTACAGGCTACTCTGACCGTTCTGTCAGGTGGGCTTGGCATTCGTCGGGCCATGGATTTGGCGATTTCCGTCCTTTTTAGCGTCTTTCCATGTCTCTCGTCGTGTCTATCCTTCCACTGGGCCTTTGCATCGACCCGGACGCCTCTATTCAAGATTGCTCAGCAAAATGGACTACGTTAAGTGGATTAAATTCTCCTCTTTTGGATGTCAATAGCTCTCAGTCTTCTTGGGACGATCCTATCATCAAACGTACACAATCGCAATTACTACAATCCGCTACTTGTCTTGAAGATCAAGCCAGGCTACTAGCAGCGTATTCAACTGAGTCCGGTGCTTGGCTCCAAGCTTTGCCTTCTCCTCCTCTTGGTCTACATCTTTCGAATGAAAGCTTCCGTGTTGCTGTTGCCTTACGTTTAGGAGCAGACGCCTGTGTACCTCATCGTTGTCCAGCCTGTGGAGCATTCGTGGATCAACGGGGTCTTCACGGTCTCTCCTGTGTCAGGAGTGCTGGTAGACACATGCGTCATTCTAGTGTCAATGATGTCATCCTCAGAGCTCTAGTTTCTGCTAACGTACCATCGGTACGAGAACCATCTGGCTGTAGCCGCTCCGACGGTAAGAGACCTGATGGAATGGACACTAGTTCCATGGAAAAGAGGAAGACCTCTATTATGGGATTTCACCTGCGCTGATACTTTCGCCATTTCAAATGTTACTCATTCTTCCTTGAAAGCGGGTGGTGCTGCTACTCGTAGAGAGGCCGATAAAAATCGAAAATACTCTAATCCACTCGCACAGTATATTTTTGTTGCGATCGCAATTGAATCAAGTGGTACTTGGGGCATGGCAGGCCTTAATTTTATTAAAGAGGTTGGTCGGTGAATACAGATCGTTCCAGGTGATACCCGCGCGACCACCTTCCTAATTCTGCGCCTCAGTATCGCAATTCAGCGAGGGAATGTATCTTCTATTCTTGGTACCTTGCCTCCTAGGAAGGCATTAGATGAGATTTTCCTCCTTTAAAGATGTTTTTTAGACTTTATTCAAATTTTGTTTACATTCAATTGTCACTTACGAATTCACTTCATTCTGTAATTTTCGTCTACAATTGATATTATGTCGATTCACTGAAGTAACATTTTTGTTGTGTGAATTGAATATCACTTCGGTGTTGATTTTTGTAACTTCATCAATATTAATCTATTTAATAAATTGAATACAAAAATATAAAAAAAATGCTTTCTATGTTAATGAATTAATTTAATATTTTTAGAATGAATGAAAAAGTATTCCAAACTATTTATTTACGCCAACTTTTAAGTTTGGAAATTTTTCTGATTTGGAACTCGATAGATGGCGTTACTATCGTCTAGGATAAACTTATATAATGAACTGGAATTTCTTTATTGAATTCGTTTCTTCTCGTTTTTGTTTCAAACATATTCGTATAATATCAATATGAGCAAATTATTTTATTAATATAATTAGTCATCGATAAAATATTGACATTTGTAAGTCAGCAAACGTAACTGTATATATTGCCAATGTATGTATATTCTTGGTAAGGGTTTTAAGGCATCGGATACAAATATATTTAAAATACTGCTTCTGATAGCAGCTCCTGGAGTTTTAAGGACTCCATGACTTAATAAAATTGATGCCCTGATCTTATTTTAGTATTTTATTTCTTCTACGTTACTCTCGTCACCTGCTTGAAAATCCCCTATATGATCTGTTGCACGCCCAAAGCCGGCGAGTGGTGTTTTAAGGCACATCGTATAGTCTGCAGGTTTGACTGTAGCATTTCTTCGTGGCTTCGTGATCCAAGGACCTACAATATAATTAGATGACCCGGAGAAGGAAGTGGACCATTATATATATCACAGAACCCGAAACCACTTCAGTACGACCTAACGTCCATTACGTTAGGGTGCCTTCGTCTACCTACTAAAACGTGATCGATCTGGTTGAGAGTTTTGCCATCCGGAGATACCCATGTGTATTTGTGTATGTCTTTGTGTTCAAAGTACGTGCTCCTTAGCAGTAAGTTTTTCGAAATCTCGAAGGTTGTATGTCTTTCTCCATTGTTGTTGGTCTTTTCGTGAAGGCTGAATTTGCTTCTAGTAGGTCTATATTTTTCTTCCATCCTTACCTTTGCATTGAAATCACCCAACACAATTTTCGAATTATACTTCGGTAATCGGTCAAACCTTTCTAGCTCATCGTAGAATATATCTTTGTCGTTATCAGTAGCCACCTCGGTTGGAGCATACACATTTAATAAAACCGTGTTGCCCCATCGAGTACGTATCGTAACGTCGATAGTCTTTCGTTTACGAACCACCTGAAGGATACTGTTCTTAATGAGGAATTCTGATCCGAAATCGTGAGACTGTGTTCCCCCGTAGTAGAAAGTGTATTAACACAATTACAAAAATAAATTACGGAATACATATCCAGGTAAATACATATGTGCCGAATATAAAAGTTTCAGTGCATGTTCAATAAATAAGAATATAGCAATTTTTAGACCATTATTTAATGATGATGTCTGCCAATGAACGAAAACGTGAAACGACGCTGTAAAAACACGAATATCAATTCCTATATTATATAATTAATTCAAAAACTGCTCTTATAGATTTTAAATGAACATTTCGAAATACAAAATAATAATGGAACAATAAACAGTTTTTTTTATAATTCAGTACAACAGTAATATATTTTCAAAATATTATAATTAACAATATAATATATTAGTAATAGATTGCCAATATATTTCCGTACATGGGTATAATACTAGGGAATTGCTTGGAAAAGCTATTTCACTATAAACTGTAATGACAAATTAAACTTGTCAGTCTCATAGAGGATTATTTTCTCTTCAATTTTTTTAAGTGCAAATAAAATGAAAATTGACAAAGTTAATATAATCATGAGCTTTGTCATTTTTTGTGTTTTGCAGGTGAGAAGATTGGTTAAAAACATGTGTCAATCGTTTTATGGGCTAAAACGGCAACGGCTAACGGGGCTCCAAATATTTTCACTTGCACTATACTTTCCTGGAGTTTCACGGAAATCAGCGTGTCTACATTTCCCTAGGTTTACTTGTCAGTGAAAGATGTAGAAGAACTTAGAAATGCATGGGAGAAGCGTGGATTATGTTGCCAGTAAATTAGTGAAACGTTTCCACATCTACCAAATATGAAAAATCATACATCATATCTCAGATTCATGCTACTACCACCATAGACCTCATAATAGATAGACTTGGCACGCTTCCCCATTTCTGGCTGCGCTAAAACTAATTGGTTTTATGTTCAGAGCACGTGATTTAGAATCCATCCGCTAGGTGGCTCTGCCATAGACGTCATACTCTACTATGAGGTCTATGGCAGAGCTACCTAGCGGATGGACTCAAAATCACGTGCTCTGAAGAAAAAACATTAGTTTTATAGCGCAGCTAGAAATGGGGAGGCGTGCTAAGTCTATTTTCTTTCTTTCTTTCTCTTGTACTCACTCCCACATATATAAATTTATTAGAGATGGATTCTCGATACCACCGATATTTCCAACGTATCGGTATTGATTGATATCTTAAATAATGAACTCGATATTTTTATATATTTTGACAATGCTTTCTTTCTGTGAAAATAATCTCGTAGTAGAATACTATAGTTTACATATCAAAGTGAAGGCTCTTCAGCTTTCAAAACAAAATTACTTCAAAGAAATTTATTGTTATGCTCCATTTATGTTGAGAAGTGGGAGATCATTGACTTCCTTATGGAAACTGGCTACCTATTGAAACTGAGAATTTTTCAGAGCATCTACGCCTACATTCGATACCGTTACCCCAAGAAAAAAGCATCTAGAAAAGTTTTATTGAAAAAGTACCGAGTAACAGATACCGATACTCTTTAAAAATATCTCGATACTTGACATGGTTTCTATGACGAAGGGAGATTTAAAATAAACAGAGGTACAAAAGAACTGCATATAAAATTCTGTGACTGCTGGACAATATGACGTCATTACTATTGATGTTGCCAGCACATACCACAAGTCACAACATTCACGACTGGACGTGTTCCTTTTCTTGGATCCTTCTCTCAACCACTGGACTGACTTCTTCAGGAAGTATCGTACAAAGTATCGCTTATTCCGATACTCGATACCGCTTAAAAGTATTGAGTACTTCGATACAGATACTTTTTCCTCGAAGTATTGACTATTTGCCAAGATACCAATTTTTGCATCGCGATTCTGCCCATGTCTGATTGGATTAGATCCTAGTTATGTTTGCTCAGATGTCTATCTTTCGACACTAGTCGATCACTCCAATATCGTTACATAGAGCTCAATGCAACCCAACAGGAATAATATGGAACAAAAGAAGGGCTCAACTTGATTCCAACAGAATGAAAATTCTTGTGATTCTTAACAAAAACCTACAACATTCCTTTCAGTCATTAAATATTTGTGTAGGTTAATATGGTGATATCGTTCGTTTTATTTTTATTACCATTTACTCATTAAAGTGAACGAAATGCTAACAGTATTATCTCAAAATTGAGAAAGGCGCCCTCTACTATCATGTATGGAAAAGTAGTCAACAATGTGTAAAATTAAGAAATACTTAAAATAGAATAAGTTAATAAAGTCAATGAATGAGTTAAGGATAGGAAATTTGTATCATTGAATTTTTACTAACTCACTAACTCTACAGCTTATAGAACTCGCAAGTTCATCGCCGCAGTAACAAACGTTCGCCATTGGATTCTATCCTGGGAAACATCAAGCCAGTTTGCATCACGAACACCTACTTCTCGAAGATATCTTCTAATATTGTCCTCCCAACGACGTCTCGGTCTTCCCAATGGTCTCCTTCCATCCGACCTTCTTCCAACCAGGATAGAATATAGTCTTCGTTTTTCTCCAATCCGAACTACATGGTCTGCCCAGCTTCGTCGTCGCGATTTCATTATTCTTACAACATTTGGTGAATCGTACAGTCCGTGGAGTTATTAACAGTGCAATATGTTAAGAGTTTAAAAAAATCTTGAATAGACACTACAACCAAAATTTTTACTTACTGTGAGAGACAAAGACTAAACACTTCGTAATTGTTAATTTCCACGGTTTATTGTCGGCTTTACTACAGAGGTTGTAATTCTACTAGTAGAGCCCTTTTTGTTAATAATATTTGTTGTTTCTAATTGAGGATAATTGACTCAGTCTGGAGGGTAATATTCACCCCTCTGAAAGAAACACTGGAAATCAGTACCGCAGTCTATGCATATTTTCCGCGTCGCTGGTCAGACACAACTTTCTGGTTTAAACTCATAGCATCAGGTTCGTATAACGTTCTTCGGGATGTTCTTATCTAACTTAGCTTATCTTGATATACACGTTGCACTGACAAAAAAAGAAACCTTATACATGAACAGACCTACATAAAAAAAAAAAAAAAAAAGATTATCGCATTACCTGTGTTAATTGTTTGCGGAGCTCTTCCATTACAACACCAGAAAAAAAATCTTTTTTCGCTTATCTTTATATAAAACACTGAATGTCTCAAATGCCGATATCTCGGTTTTTCTGTGAAATAATTCGATAAATTTTAAAGTATGATTCCCACTAAAAAGAAAATAAACAGGAATTTGAACATATACTGGAAGTTTGTTGTGAGCGCTGCGCCTGGAAGAAAGTTCGTAGCCCTAAGGTTCTGGTAAAGGTGACCGAAAGTAGTTTGCCATTACCTTACACCGGGTGAAGATTACGTTCACGTTTAAAGGCCAGATCTACTGGTTAAGTCGACTCTAAACCACTTGTGTTTCACCCGAATCAAGCCAAGATCCAAGATTTTAAGAAAACAAGTGAATCCGCTCATTCACTGAGAACACCGTAAATCTGATAGAAACCGACAACTAGATTTCAAATTAAAACAAAATTTTGGCTTTTCAAGGCTAACCTCCCCTTCCCCCATACACAAAAAGCTTAGTTGTGCCCATTCCTAAGACCCTGTTTCATAGCCCTATTCACAGTCAAACCATAAACACGAGGATAAAAACGTGGGTGTTACCTGAGCATTTCACTCTCAAATATTGCAACTTTATTTTCAACCTTTCTTGTTAAGAAATTACCAAATATTCATTCTTATGTAGAAGTCAAATGTTATATGAGATCCAATATTTCGTACTAACAAGAGTCGAACACAACAACCTTTGAGCGAAGGAGATGTGATTCCCTTCCATTTTTCCAATGTTTGCAGGATTCTGTGTTGTCGTATGTGTAAATGCTATAGATGTCTATTTTGGCCTGACCTCCATCAACCTCACACTCCAGAATGGACTTCGCCACCGACCTCCACTCGACCTCACCCTCCAGCATGGACTTCGCCACCGACCTATCTCATCCAGGAGAACAAGCAATCTTTCAGTTCACGAAAACACGGCTTTCACGTTTTATTCTTAATTTTACTATACAGATAACACATTCAACACTACTGGGATAAAAAAAAATCAATTCCAAAGACACAAATACAGTATAATGATCACATCTTAATCTGGACACACTGACAAGAGTCATTAGAAACTTTTCTGCAAGATTCAACTATATCTTTCCCGTCAAACTCACCCGTCCTTTTCCATGGAACACATAAATTTCCTAGGTGTGGATGTTTGGCTCAAGCACAATCAACTTGAAACTGGTGTTCACATAAAACCTACAAACACATCTTCATTTGAATAGCTCCCATCCATATTATATCAAACGCTCTTTCCCACACTCACTTGCTATCCGGCACACCCGCATCTGCTTCTCTGACGATCTACTCCAAAATTGTTTCACCACACTTTCGTGGATATCCCAGTCACCTTATCCCCAAATAATTTTGGGCCGTGCCAAGAATCCTAAAAACTCCAACATGTCTCCCCGCGAAGCTAATTCCGGTACGAATCTTCTCACTCAGCACCATCCTAGCTGTCAGGTACACCAAACACACCCCAAACTAGCGCAATCCTATCCTAACTGACTTACCTAAAACTGAAAGAACTTTTCCCTCATGCCCCCACATAGTCTGCCGCTGACTCAGGAATTTTAACACGATTCTCACCAGAACTGGACTTACGTCCCAAACCTGATAAATACAATAAATCCCACTGCAGAACCTGTACCATTTTGAATTTCAGTCTGACTTCAAGTATCTCGTCACTCACAAGACATACTCTTTCCGATACAACGGCAGGTGCTTTATTTTCTAACCTTATCTAGCTCGTACGCTGTAACTTACGTTCCGCTTTCTGCGTACGAGACTCTCAGACACCTCTAACCATCTGCATCAACAACCATCGATACTCCTCCAGATCACAACTACATTTCCTCATACCAGAACAAATCTCTTATTACGGACGTACATTTGACGAAGCTATCTGTATTAGTATCCTAAAAATGTTGCAATCATGATTAACTTGGCACAGTTAGGAATAGATAGGACCAGACTCTCTATCCTCTCCGCCAAGCATGACCACAGCCTTAACTGCATGTAATTCATGCAGCCTAGTTCTTCAGTGCTTCAATCATACCTCCTCTTATTCCTTTTGTTATTTTATTATTATCCTCATTTAATTTTTATTTTCTTTAATATTGTTTCTTTAACCTCACTGTTCCTTTAGGAATCCTCTAACCAATTCCTAATTGCCTCCTTCCCTCCTCACTTCCTCCAACGTTTAGTGTTTTCTCCGATCCCTTCAGCAATTTTCGTGACTCCTGACCTGGCCACTCCGTTACGTAACTTTCAGTTGATAACACGGCCTCTTCTTATTACCAATCCACTCTGGCTTTTTACATTCTTATTAGTGACCAAGGCTTTGGCAAAACGTTACCACTATTCTATATGTGTGAGAAGTGCCCTTACACCCGTTCGCATTTCATATAATGTAAGTAACATTTGCTTCCTACTTCATTTTATCTGTGTGTCTTTGTGTTGTTATATGTGTAATAGCAAAGTATGAAAAGAAATACAAGAGAAAAAGACATCCCATTCGAGCAAAACGGACCTAGTTTAAGAAATTAGACAATTGGGTAAATAAACAAGAATCCCCCGCCTTTGGCTCCTGGAAAACCTCACGAAATGAAGGGGACGGACTGGCCCCATCTTTAAGAGAGTAAGCATACTAAAAGCTCAAGAGGTATAGCCCAATAGATGGAAGCTAAATAGCGAAGAGTCAGGGGTGGAAAGTGGGTTCGGATACTAAATAGTAAAAAAACAAACCTAATTTTATTATTCATTCACTCACGCATTGGTCTTCTTTTGTTTTACTAACGAAGGCGCCATACCATTTCCTCATCCTTTCTCCATCCTATGTATTTTCCATCCTATGTCATTCTTTGCTGAGTTACTTTCGACGCTCCGTAAAATTTTCTAACTTCGTCGCTTGTTTTCTCGACCCTTATCTTCATTTAATTTCCCTCCTTTCCCTTAATTCCCCCCTCGCCTCTTATCTTCTTTTCCCCTTATTATTATTACAATTATTACTATTATTTCTGTTTTTAACTTAATTTTACATTTTTATTCTTCTTATTATTTTCTGCGTTTTGTTTTGATCTTTGTGCCCCCCTTTCTTTCAGTTTTGCTTTACCTTCTACACTCTTACCAGCAGCATGTTTTCCAACTTTATTCTGTTCTGGATTACCCGTTTCCGCACCCACACACTTAAGTTTTCCCTCACTCTCTGACATATTCAATTCCTGCAATCCTGCCTCCACGTAGGACTTACACCAAAAGGCCTAACCAACAAAATTCCCCTCTTCAGATTCTCGCCATTCATTCGTTACATATTTTTCCTTCTGCAGATACACTTCTGTCAATCTGACTACATTCGCACTCTCTTTACATGTTGTTAGAACTCTCTATAGAATACAATCACTAATTAAAATCCCCTTTCCTTACAATATCCCCGCATATCTACCACATACCAATCTTAACTGATGCTTCCTGTCTCTTGCTCAACCTGAGATTCAAACACCTATCCAAACTCTCGCCTTTTTTTGTCTGCTCTCTCTTAAGACTCCTCTCTTCCTTTGCCTCTCCGTTCATCCTTCATTCCTGCCCCCTCTACTCGGACTGACTCCCCACTGATCAATTTTCCCGAACCGACTTCTCTCGACACTTGGTGGAGCAACCTCATCTCGGATCCTCAGATATTGAAACATAACATCACAAAGTGAAACCGCAACTTCCACCCAACCCAAAATATCTAAGTGCCCCAGTCAGTTCTGAACTTTTCTTCCCGCACACTTACAGTCAACGAACACAAAATCCTTTGCAACAGACTTTCCTTTTCTCCTTTCCGACATATTGAACAAGCCAACCTACAAAGAGAATTTTCTCACCTTCGCTCGTAGCCTCAAGTGGTACTACCACTGGTCTACTCATCCTGACAGCTCTAAGGTCAGCAGCTCAAACATCGAAACATATCCCAGCCTTCACAAATTCCTTCCATCCTCCAGTAGAAACCCTCCTACCCTCACTCCAAACCATCCTGCCGAACTGTATAATTCCTTCCTTTACAAACAGATTGCTAACCTAGCCCCACTCGCATGGACTCCACGAGGGGCTGTCACAATCCACTATTTTTAACCTCTAGCCTACCAATCGCAAGCCTCTTATCCATCTGTCTATTTTATCTGCTCCCCAAAATCCAAAAACTTTGTTGTAGTGTGTTGGAATTACTTATTTGGTTGGTAATAATTGTTTTTAAGGTTATAGCACACTGAGTGATGCTTGCTTGTTTTGAGTCTGTATCGAAGTAAATAGTCTACAAGATGTCATCTTTTTACATGAAGTTATTTACAAGTGAGTTTCGTTATTGAATATATATATTTCTACAAGATTGTGCTTCATTGATGATATCACTTTAGATAAATCGACATCAAGAAATGGTCAATATTGTTGGGTGTAATTTAAGTATAACAGAATACGAGGGTCGTTCAATAAGTTCTTAGAAACTCCAATAGATGACACTCGTAGTATCGAAAGAAGTTGCTCTTAGTAAGTGTCATCTCTCGCTAGACTGCTGTTAAAGTTTCAGCTATATCCATCACGTGGTTTCATTTCCACAGCAACAAACTTTTCCTTATATAGAAAAAAATAGAAAATGAAAAAAAAATGAGTTTCGTACGCTGATTAAACATTTCTTTTTAAAAGACTTAACACCGAAAGATATCAAAGCCGAGTTGGATGAAGATCATGGCAAATCTGCTCCTGTGTTTGCGACTGTTTACAATTGGGTAAATGAGTTTAAACGTGGCCGTACATCCACAAATGGTGAACATCGTTCGGGACGTCCAGTGGAAGTGACTTCCTACGAAATGATTGACAAAATCCACGATGTGGTTCTGAGTGATCGACGAATCAAAGTGCGCGAACTAGTTGAGGCTACAGGCATATCAACAAGGTACAGTGTTTTCAATTTTGCACGAAAAATTGGACGTGAAAAAAATCTCGGCAAGATGGATGTCGCGTTTGATCTCAGTGGAGAATAAACGCAATCGTGTGGCGCTTTTCCGTCGCAATCCTGACGAGTTTCTGCGTCGATACATAACTGTGAACGAAACATGGATACACTACTACACTCTAGAGACAAAAGGAACAGTCAAAACAGTGGGTTTTTAAATACGATCCGGTTCCGAAGGTGAAATCAGCCGACAAGGTCATAGCCACGATATTTTGGGATGTACGCGGAATAATCTACATCGATTACTTGGAAAAACGACAAACGATAAATGGAGAGTATCATGCGTCGTTATCCGGTTGAGCGAAGAAATCGAGAAAAAACGTCCTCAGTTAAAGAAAAAGATTCTCTTCCATCAAGACAATGCACGGGTGCACACCTGCGCATTAGATGGCGATAATTATGGAATTATTCGAATTATTACAGCATCCACCGTATTCACCAGACTTGGCTCCCAGTGACCCTTTTTGTTGTTTCCAAACTTGAGAAAGTGGCTTGGTGGAAAAAGATTCACGTTGAACGAGGAGATCATCGCCTATTTTGAGGACCTTCCGAAATCCTACTTTTTGGACGGCTTAAAAAAGTTGGAGAAACGCTGGAAAAAGCGTATCGAGCTAAAGAAAGGTTATGTTGAAAAATAAAAAATCTACATAAAATAATTTGTTTTTCTATCTTTTTTTTAAGGACTTATTGAACAACCCTCGTATTTCTTGAAGAACCTTGATGTGCAAATGGAATGTAATATACGATCTAAATCTACAATAATAAAGATAAAGATATTACTTTAGAGAAGCTTTCTCATATAATCATTTGTGTAGATTTCGTTGTGGGATAAACTTTACTATAATATATACCAATTTAATCAACACAGACACTTCACTGATAACCATAGCAGACCAATGTTTCCAATATTTGCTCACGTACTGAACGAATCTACGCCTTCACTGACCACCATGTCCAACCGTTCGTCTCGGCTCTCCCTGCATCAACGAGAACAATACTTGCTCTCAATAACAAATTTCATATCCGATCCTCTCTCACCAGACACTCTTAGTTTCAGTAGTATACCAACATTCCTCCACACAATATTCGCTACGCTTGGACACTTTCTCGACACACGGCCGAATCTTCGTAAATCAAGCACACCATATCTGCTTCAGCTTGCCCAGTTTATCATCACCATGAAGAACATGTCCTTTGAAAACCATAATTACCTGCAAATCAAGGACACAGCCATGGGCAGTAACGAAAATCGATATCTCCCGTGCTGGAAAAGTTGTGATTCGGTATCGTAATGGAAGTTCTATGTCAATTGCATCAGGTTGCTCATTTGGTCCAAAAAATGGCGAAATTAGTAAAAGTGTTAACTATTCTGCGACTAACCCAACACGGCAACAATTTTTCTATGGCTGTTACTAGGACACACCGAAAGCATGTTAATACATATTTGGCCTGTGCGATCATCCCTGATACCCTATTTTTACCTAACTCAGAGCCAAAAATCGGCCTATCTTGCTCGAAAAAGTTCTTTTTCGACGATGGAGGAGGGCAGTTTAATATGACCAGCAACGTTTTGGTTACTGGCACACTCCCTATTTATATGTTATCATTTTGCGTTTTGCAGCTCCTAGCTAGTTTGTTTTCAAACTACCCAGCATTCACCACATGGGCTGCAACTCAAGTGCTACCCGTCCCGCCCTACCTCTACAGGAACAGACTTTCAGCCTGCTGTGAAATGGGATTTGGTCTCAAATTTTGGGTTTAGTTCTTTTTCTAGTAGTTTGATTTGAACTTCGCGATCTTTCTTAACGCACCTTTATAATACCTGACTATCGCCATGTGTAATAGAAAATGACTTTAGTTGTTCCACAGTTCATCTTCACAGATTGTTATCCGATATAGGTCATCTTGAGATGGCTGTCAGGTGATAGAAGCTCTGTTATCATTTCGGTGTGATCTGCAATATTGAAATTGAGCTGCTTTAGCTGAAACTTACGTTTGTTGCCTTGGGACTTGAGCTTGTATGGTTTATGCAGCGCAAGGCGAATATTCTGCTGTTCACCACAAAGCATTTATGACGCGCTTTTCTGGATAAGCCCAAAATGTGTTCTTCTGGAGAACAGGAATGGCGATACTATTTTACTGTTCGTTTGGGTACCTTATTCAGAAAGACAGGTTCTTCTTCGTTTATTTTACAAAGGCGTTTTATGTTAACCCACATGAGCGCATACACTCACATGATGAAAGTTGTTACAGTTTCAAGTTGTAAAGATGGATTCGGTTTGAAACATAGTCACGGAGAATCCGGCACGCAGGACAGGTCCAGACATCATTGCAGCAACGTCAGGAAAGTACTGTTCTGTAACGATAACACGGCAGATCCGGTAAGTCTACTTCGATAGCTTGATATTGTGCGATGGGTTGTGTGGAAATTTGCTAATCTCTTCCCTGTGAAACCAACAAAATCAGCCGGTCCAGATGTTTTTTCATCGAGTCCTTTAATCAGGTATCTCAACGGGAACTCATTTGTTTGAGTTGGCAGATGAAATGAACTGGACGTTACAATACATTTTTCAATTGGCATATGACTCCACTTTGCAACGGATCCAATTCATGTCAAGGAAGCTAATTCGAAATCACTGACATACAAATAGTCCACAATAGAAACAGTAATATCCTCTCCTCCAACATATTTCGGTGTAACATAACCGAGGGGCCATTAACCTGGTTCTGAACAACACATATGATGCGAAACTGATGTTCTGTGAAACTAATGCACACTTGTACAATACAGTTACAAAATACACAATTGAACCTGCATAGTACACTGTAAAACACTAAAATGACGTAAAAATGAACGATTTGACAGTAATTCGAAGCATTAGTGTGGTTAAACGTTACAATATACTCGAACGCCACTGTATGTATTAACGTGGGGGATGCCTGTAAATCCCAGGTTTACCAGAAGATCATGCCTCAGATCTAAACAAAGATCAAAACTATTTTCACAGGATCTGCCGTGTTATCGTTACAGAACAGTACTTTTCTGACGTTGCTGCAATGATGTCTGGACCTGTCCCGCGTGCCGGATTCTCCGTGACTATGTTTCAAACCGAATCCATCTTTACAACTTGAAACTGTAACAACTTTCATCATGTGAGTGTATGCGCTCATGTGGGTTAACATAAAACGCCTCTGTAAAATAAACGACGGTTGGAAGAACATGTCATTATGAAAAGAATAAGGTACCCAGACGAACAGTAAAATAGTATCGCCATTCCTGTTCTCCAGAAGAACACATTTTGGGCTTATCCAGAAAAGCGCGTCATAAATGCTTTGTGGTGAACAGCAGAATATTCGCCTTGCGCTGCACAAACCATACAAGCTCAAGTCCCAAGGCAACAAACGTAAGTTTCAGCTAAAGCAGCTCAATTTCAATATTGCAGATCACACCGAAATGATAACAAAGCTTCTATCACCCGACAGCTATCTCAAGATGACCTATAACGGATAACAATCTATGAAGATGAACGAACTCCTGTGGAACAACTAAAGTCATTTCCTATTACGCATGGCGAGAGCCAGTTATTTGAAAGATGCGTTAAGAAAGATCGCGAAGTTCAGACCAAACTACTAGAAAAAGAACTAAACCCAAAATTTGAGACCAAGTCCGATTTCACAGCAGGCTGAAAGCCTGTTCCTGTAGAGGTAGGGCGGGACGGGTAGCAGTTGAGTTGCAACCCATGTGGTGAATGCTGGGTAGTTTGAAAACAAACTAGCTAGGAGCTGCAAAACGCAAAATGATAACATATAAATAGGGAGTGTGCAAGTAACCAAAACGTTGCTGGTCATATTAAACTGCCCTCCTCCATCGTCGAAAAAATATACCTTTTTCGAGCAAGATAGGCCGATATTTGGCCCTGAGTTAGGTAAAAATAGGGTATCAGGGATGATCGAACAGGTCAAATCTGTGTTAACATGCTTTCGGTACGTCCTAGTAACAGCCATAGAAAAATTGTTGCCGTGTTGGGTTAGTCGCAAAATAGTTAACATTTTTACTAATTTCGCCATTTTTGGACCAAATGAGCAACCTGATGCAATTGACACAGAACTTCCATATTTTAACCTTGTCATTACGATACCGAATCACAATTTTTCCAGCACGGGAGATATCGATTTTCGAAACTGCCCATGGCTGTGTCCTTGATTTGCAGGTAATTATGGTTTTCAAAGGACACGTTCTTCATGGTGATGATAAACTGGGCTAGCTGAAGCAGATATGGTGTGCTTGATTTACGAAGATTGGGCCGTGTGTCAAGAAAGTGTCCAAGCGTAGCGAATATTGTGTGGAGGAATGTTGGTATACTACTGAAACTAAGAGTGTCTGGTGAGAGAGGATCGGATATGAAATTTATTATTGAGAGCAAGTATTGTTCTCGTTGATGCAGGGAGAGCCGAGACGAACGGTTGGACATGGTGGTCAGTGAAGGCGTAGATTCGTTCAGTACGTGAGCAAATATTGGAAACATTGGTCTGCCATGGTTATCAGTGAAGTGTCTGTGTTGATTAAATTGGTATATATTATAGTAAAGTTTATCCCACAACGAAATCTACACAAATGATTATATGAGAAAGCTTCTCTAAAGTAATATCTTTATTATTGTAGATTTAGATCGTATATTATATTCCATTTGTACATCAAGTACGCTTCTGATTTCTTCTGATTCTGATTTTCGCTGAGTACGTTATCAAGGTGATGGTTCTGTAATTTTCACATCTCGTTGCAAACTTTTTTTTTTCTCATAGAGTCATTATTTTAGCAAGTCCACGGGTCTACTACAATCGACACTCACGTAACACATACATTTTAAAAGTTGTCCCTCGCGCACCAAGATCCGTATTTAAAAAAGGAATAATTATTGTTTTCTAGATAAAAGTTTCCTGGTCTTTACTCAATTTCATAAATTTCATCGCTGCATATCCGCCAATATCAGCAGCAAGTGGTGATTTTGGTGACTTAAGTAATTCAGAAAACGAAGAAACGGAACAAAAATTAAAGAGATATGGACATTTATTATCACAGAAATCACCATAAGATAACTATAAAGACACAACATCCATAACATGCAAATTATCTTCTGATATCCAATTACGAATCGAACACATTCGAGTAAAATATACTGGACTCATTCAACCGCTTGATACGTACTTGTTTTGACCAAACACAGATACTGTGAAATACATAACTGACACATTATTCATCACTGATCCAGAGTTCCTAATACGACACTGAGATTACTTCCGCAGGTTACAAACACTTGTGGAGATCCAGTTTACAGTTCCTACTTTACGAGAAATGAATGATCACGTTACGATTTTATAAGTGAGAATACTTGAATGCAGAACCGGAACCATTCTGGTTCGACTCATATGTTCATGACGACGTGTCCTTCATGCGATGCGCACACTGCGGTAATTTTATTTTGTGCGAAACACATTGTAACTGAAATTTACATGCTCTTAATAAATAGGAAGAAATACAATCCACACCAACATTTTTGTAGTGAATTATAAAGATATGAGACTTAATTTCAAGCAAGTGTTTCATTTTCTTATCCATCATCGTTTGCATTTGCCTGCATTTTATCTCAGTTTCCATGTGATTAGAGATAAATATACACATGTTTTTGAACTTGGTTACCATCGTAATTTATTTTTCTTCTTTTTGAACACATGCTAACGGGCCTCTGAGAGTATTTTGTACCACTTATTAACTTCACTCACTATTCACTCCAATTCCAAGTTTAATGCGGGTGTTGAGATATTTCATGCAGATTACATATGTACTTTTCATACTTTATTTTTGTCCGGCTATACATATAAAGGACTACGAACCAATGGAAAAGGGTCGTGAAAATACAAAATACATTGTAACACCTAAATGCAACAAGAATAAATGTGGTGGACATCAACAGGGAATGATATGTACGAGAAAATTCCCATAATGGATTCTATGCTCGTGGTCACGGGTTGAATTCCTGCTAGGATCTATTGTACGGAGTGCTTCGGAATCCACTTGAACAAAAACCGTACGTCACCTCCTTAGAAGCTCACCAGCTCGTTTACGACGTTAATAATAATTCAATCAATCCATATAAAGGAACAAGGACTGTCTTGAAAATAGCAAGCTTCGATCCGAATTCTCTTTCGAACCACCACAAGATACATACTTGATGAATGAGATACATTATTATTTTCTATTAATTTCGATACGATGGACATAGTATCGAAATATCATCCTTCTAGGGGGAAAAATGCACTGAACAACACATACTCTACACTATTCGGATGAGACAATTTGCTTAAGATAAACTATATACTCGGCAATCCCATAAGTATGTACGATGTCCGCTGCAATGACACCATCTGACGAGCAAATAGTGAAGTAGACGGCACGTGCCATAGCTGAGGTATACAGGTCACTTGATTGTGCAGCAGTGTGTACAAGGAGAACGGTCTACTCCACGTTTTGGAAGCGTGGCTTGTGTTTGATCATGGCAGTGTCGGAGGACCACATACGGCATGTCATGCTGTATGAATTTCACCACGGATATCCAGCCAGCGCAACGGCACGAAAGTACCAGAGGTGGTTCCAGAGGTCGGGGACACCAGCCTCACCGACAAGCCACGAGAAGGGGCGCCTATCTAACTGGACAACGATGCCCTGCGAGCAGCAATTGAGGCAAATCAAATGCAAACTATTGAAGGACTGGCCAGCGAACTCCATGCCACCCATTCGACCATTCATCGTTATCTGCAGGACCTTGGGTACGTGTCGAAACTCGCAAAATGGGTACCCTATGCGTTAACGGCTCAACAGAAGCAGCAACGAGTTGACACTTGCAGTTCCCTGCTCACCATTTCTGGACAAAATTGTGATAGGGAATGAAAAGTGGGCCCTCTACCATAACATTACACGCAAACAGCAGTGGGTACGCAGGTAATGTGTCAAAACAGGATCTCCATCTATGCAAAGTGATGTTGAGTGTTTGGTGGGATATCTGAGGGTATCCACAACCAGACCATTAATGCAGATGTCTACTGTCAGCATCTTGAACGCCTACGGACTGCATTATTGGAGAAACGTCCTGCTCTGGCTAATCGCAAGGGTGTGCTCATCCACGGTGATACGCGCGCCCACACTTGGCAAGAAGGACTTGTTTTAAGATCGAGGAATGTAGATGGGAGAAACTACTCCACCCGGCATTTTCACTAGATTAATAATTCACCAACAGACTACGGTCTTTTTCGCAGCCTACAAAACCATATTTCCGGGAAAACACTGCAAAATGAGGATGACGTGCAACAAACAGTGACAAAGTTATTTGCCTCCAAAACTGGTGACTTCTTTCAGCGGGGGATTCAACAACTGATTGACAAGTGGCAGAGTTTTGTAAAGTCCGATGGAGACTATTTTCCTGACTAATGGTAGTGTTCCAGGTAAGTTATTGTTCTTTTCCTCACGGTGCAAAACTACGATATTACTTATGGGATAAGCTGATACTAGGAGTGACCAACGCGGCTCTTGTAGGCATATATCTGCGGATGGCGGAAATGTGTTGGGTGAGCTTCTCTTTGCATCACAATGAATATAAAAGGTACATAAAATATATCTTTATAATGCTTTACCAGGTTCAAACTGAGTTCAATTGTTTAAAAGAGTGAGTCAACTAGTAGAGACTACATTGGTGACTGGTGACGAACGATACAGTTGTTCAGCTGCAATGTCTCGAAATTAAACCCAAGTATGGTTCAACATCCCACCTTAGTAGTAGATCTCTTTCTCAAAACTTACAAGTTTGATTAGGACGTACATTGTCGCTATTCAAATGTAAAGAGTCTACACTGTTCCAAAATTACTACATCAATCGCCTAAGGAACTGCAGTATAGGGATTCGCATACAAATAGTTAATGGATGTGACAACTGTGTATGAACATGATAACTTGTGGCGGCTAGTTTTCAGTATTTAATTTACGATGCGCTGCACGGCTATCTCAATGAATAAGGAACACTGTAGGAATACAGAGATTCAAGTTGTAAAAAAACGAAATTGTTGTTAAAATTGTGAAGCCGTGTTAAAAGCTTTCCACGCCAACGGACTGGGAAAGACTTCTGGAGAGAAGATTAATCAAAGTCTTTGTTTTTAAAATTCCAATGTACCACATTGAATTGAAACTTGTATCAATTTAATTTACTTGTTTTTTCCTTTAACTGTACTAAGAATAAAGTTATATGAAATGTGATCTTACCTGCTGCCTCCTTGAGGATCTGCATACACTCCACATGTTCGCCCTTCTCAGCAATGTCAAGTGGAGTGAGGCCATTGTTGTCTCGTGCCACCAAATCAGCTCTATTTTCTAACAGGCATTTCACATTTTCCACATAACCATGTTCACTGCTCACATGCAGAGGAGTCTGCAAAATAACCATAAGTCATATAAGAGGTTGCGACTTCTAAGCTCGAGGGAGAGTTAGTTAACAAGACAACAGAAACCAAATACTATCATCAAAGGTACTAATTCAGCATGTTAGCCTCGTAATCTGCAGATTTCAGATTCGAAACAAAGGACGAGTCATCTTGATAGGGGTATTTCCTTAGACTTCTCTATTAACAAATATGACCATGTAGCATCACAGAACATTGCAAAAAACTATGTGAAAATTAGTGTTGTGTAAGTGTGTGTGTTTATTTTTCTACAGAATCTATACGCTGTAAATATCTTTCTTACTTTTCATCATACCTTATAAATTGCCCTTCCGGCTTTCCTCTGTATTATATATATCATATTCAGTCATTTTCTATCCACTGCTGGATGAAGGCCTTCCCCTTTTCTTTCCACATATCTGCTGCTATCCTCATCCATGTAGCTCCTGAAAAACGCTTGATTTCATCTACCCATCTTACATTTGGACGTCGTCTCGGTCGTTTCTTTTTTCTAGGAATCGAATGTAGTACACTTATCGTCCACCTTCCATCTGTTCGTCTAGCTATGTGACCGACCCATCTCCACTTCATCTTCTTCGCAGTCCTGATTACATCCTCTACCTTTGCTTGTACGCGAATCCATTCATTTGTCTTCCTGTTCCTCCTGGTTATTCTTAGCATGCATCTCTCCATTGCTCTTTGTGTGACTCTTAATCTTTGAGTCGTTTGCGCATTCAATGTCCAAGTTTCACAGCCGTACATCATCACGGGTAAGACACATTGATTATAAACTTTACGCTTCAGACACATTGGTAGTTTGCTTTTGAAAATAAAGTGTAGTCTTCCAAACGAACTCCACGCCATTTTACATCCTCTATTTATTTCATCCGTCAACTTGGCATTCGATGTTTTAAGCTGGCCCAGGTAAACATACTCATCAACTATGACTATTAGCTCTCCGTTAATATTTACTTCCTTCTTTGCAGCATGTTGATTGTACATTACTTTTGTTTTAGTTAAGTTCATTTTAAGGCCTACTTTCGAACTCTCGTTACTCAGTTCTTCCATTCTGGTTTCTAGTTCTTCTGCACTTGAAGCAAACAGGACTATAACATCAGCGAACCGTAGGTGATGAAGATATTCACCATTATTTTTTTATTCCCATTTCAAGCAAGTTTAAATATTGGAACACTCTCTCCAGGACTGCACAAAACAGTTTTGGAGAAATTGAATCTCCTTGCCGTACCCCTTTACAACTTAAAATTTTTAATTTTTTTGATGTAGTCTAATGACAGATGTGGCAGTGGAGTAAATGTTTCGCAGTAACTTGATGTATGCACTTTCGATGCCTTGATGTTCAAGTGATTTAAGTACTGCTGACCGAATCGAAAGCTTTTTCAAAATCTATAAATCCCAAACATAGTGGAAGTTCATATTCATTAGTCCTTTCCAAAACTTCATTCAATGTTTATATGTGGTCCATTGTGCTAAATCCACGACGAAATTCGGTTTGTTCCCTTCCCTGGTTACAATCTAAGTCTCGTTCAATACGATTCAAAATAACTTTGGTGAACATTTTGTATAGAATTGACAGTAAACTAATTGGTCTGCTATACTACTGATATACGCCCTTGAAAGTGCACAACCCAATTTGTGCAAAGAATGCAAAGAGACAGGGGTGGAAGGTGGGTCCCAAAATAATAATAATAAAAAACTAATTGGCCTGTAGTTTTCTACGCGTTCTTTGTCTCCTTTCTTGCACAACAAAATAATAACAGCATTATTCCAACTTGACGGTATTTCTCTCTTCCTCAGGCGCATTGAGAATAATTTAGTAAGTTTCTCTTTCATGTTTTCACCTCCCAATTTAAACATCTCTCCTGGCGATTTTCCGTTCTTCATCCCTCGAAGTACTTTATTCACTTCTTCTTTCATTACGTCTGGGACTTCTACATCATTTTCTTCTGAGTCTCCATTTCCTAGTTCTTCCTCGGAGTAGTACAATTCTCTATAGAAATTTTGAAATGTGTTTAAAATTTCTTCCTTATTTCGTGTTACGGTCCCGTCTGGTCTCAACTGCAATTATTTGCTTTTTTCCTATCATGAGCTGCTGTTTGGCTTTCTTCAGGCTCTTGTTTTCCTCGATTGTATTTCTAACAAGATTTTCATTACATCTTCGTACATCCTATCTTATTTTCTTCCTTACGGTTTTATTTACTTCTATGTACTCAATCCTCTCTACACAATTTACCTCTTCTTTCATTTCCCTTCTTTTCTTCATCAAGAGTTTAGTTTCTTTTGAGATCTTGCTCTCTTTTTTCTTTCTGGTGCCTGCTATTTCCTTGGCTGTGTCACTTATTGTCTCAGTCAGTATTTTATTTCTTCTATCGGTCTTCATCCTCTAACTCTTTCAAGGTGCTGAGTCTGTTGCTTAGTTCCATCTCGAATGTGTCTGTGTTTTCCTAGATTTTCCAGATCTAAAACTGACGGTTTTCCTCTGAGAAGCTTCTTTCTCTCTAGTCTAGTATTTAGTTTCAGCTTACATCTCACCATCCTATGATCACTCGAGACTTTGAAACTGTTCAGAACAGACATGTCTTGCACAATCTCCCTGTTATTCGATAGAAAGTAGTCTATTTCGTTTTTGGTCCCATTTGGTCCTTTCTTTGTCCACTTCCTCTGGGGCGGTTTCTTGAAAAATGTATTGGAAATGAACCGTCTGTTGGCTTCTGAAAATTCCACTAACTTTTCTCCTGAATGCAAAATTCTTTTTGAAGTTAATAAGATCGGCAAATGGTACTTGCAAGTAAAGCTACCGTGAAATGACGATGTTCTTAATAGCGGGTTACGTATCTAACACCCAATGCTCAATAACAACGTATAATTAACTAAACAGTATAATAATTCAAAATATCCAATTTCCAGTCTAATTTAAAGCAACGGGAGTTTTACACATAGGTGTGCAACTCTAAACAAGGCTATGTCAACGCATGCATCTTTGAATTTAGAATACATATAAGGTATCTATGACTCAGCCGTGATAGGGTTGGATAAACGATGCAGGAATGATTCGGGCAGGGTCTAAATTGAAGGTACCATCCAGCATTTCGTTGGTATGACAGAAAAAACCGTAGTCAGGATGGTCGGCCGCTGATATCGAACCCAGGACATCCCGAATGCTCTACCAACTGAGCTACGGCCGCTCGTTTCAATGTATGTGTATATTGTAAATTTTTGTGCTTGTTTTATACCTATTTCTCTTGAACTATAGCAATATTGTTTCCAAAATAAATTTAACAAAGCCATTGTAAATTTAAAACACTTACCCTGCATTCACCTCTTGGCCCACATGGAATGTTTGGATTTGCTGAAATAAACAAAGAACATCAATAAGAAATATGTTCAATATACAGAAGGAATTATATTAAGAGTACAAAGAAAATACAGTGAAATATCAGAATACTATGCTCATGTATAGTTTTATTAATTTTTATTAGACCCCATTCTGAACAAAGGAACCAAACCCCAAAAGAAATAAAGTATAATAGAGAGTATCATATGCTTTTGGTTAAAGTAATAAGTAATCGAATTTCTAATATATATTTGTTAGCGAATTTTTAGCATCAGTGTAATAGTTTTATTTGGCTGTTAGCCTCAGCAACACAGCGGGCAAGCAAGACTTTGGGAGACAAGGTGTAGTGAAAGGAATGAGAGGAGGAGAGACTATACTTTTTTGGTTTTTGCAAGAAGAAACGGTTGCCTACAGAAGTTAGTTATTTTTTGCGTTGCAAGCGAAGATATAAGAGCTACTGGTTTTGTATTTTTGAAGAGAAACAGTTGCCCGCGGCTAGAAGGTTGTAAAGGACGTAGATGGATGTAGATTTTGTACCTCGAAGAGAGATGCGGTCGTCCACGGTTGATTTTTAGGAAGGAAGGTGAAAGAAAGGAAATATTGTCCACACTAGGTTGTCTATTGTGCTATGGGTTTTGCTTTTGACGAGAGAAGCAGTTGCTTGGAGAATTTTTTTGAAGTTGTAGAGAGCTAGTTTAATAATGACAATTATGTGGTTTAAAGGAATATTTGTTTTATTGTTATAAAAGCAATAAATTATTGTTTGCACGGATCTAATGGCAGGGTACATGCCGTTTGGCTTATAGTGAAGCATACAATAAATTATGATGACTATTGATTTACACAATTAAGTAATTATAAACAGGAATATTAGTTAATGTTAAGATAATTACAGTACAACTCTCTTAATTTTGTTTGTTAAAAGATAACAAAAGCTTTTTAAAAATATGTTTGAAAAATGACGAAACGAATGACTGAAAATTACTAACTTGTGCACTATTTTTGAAGCTAAGTAGGATATACAATGAATTTACAGGTATTGCAATGGGCCATTACTTAACACTGTTAATATGGCGCCGGATTGTGGCTCCGAACCCTTGGCACTTTTGTTTTAAAAAAGCTTAGCGTGAAAGTCAAGGTATATAAACAATTACATAATTATACACAACTCAAATGAATTATAGCTTAGTGTATGTTTGAAGAAAGATCGATTTTTGGTATCAGTTTTTGAGGGTATTATTTTGCGAGAGTTTTTACATTGTATTTACTGTTACATTTTAATATCTAAATTATTTGGCGGAAAAGGAAACGAACATTTACACCTACTTGAATGATTTACGTATGTTTTTTTATTTGTTGCTTACGACGCCTTTAAGGGGGTTTGTAGTAGCGTTTTTTTTATTAACGTGTTAGTGTTGTTTATGGGTACTAGAAAGGTTATACTACAATTTTTTATAATTACTTGGCGTTTTTTGAATCTTAAAGTATGAAATTGAGCTTTTTTTAAAAATATTATTTACGATAAGAAACATTTAGTATTTGTTTACTTGACCGATCGTGACGGGGAAGACGACTTTTTTTTTTTACATTATTTTACGGTTACCCGAGTAGTTGGCAAGAAGGGTGATTTTGGGTGGTTTAATATGAAAAGATGTTTTATTGGTGGCAGCTTTGTGCTAAAATTTTGAGAAATATAGTGAAATATTTGAGTTTGGATTGACTAATGCCTTTACTGGAGAGTTCAGCATGTGTATGCTGAATGTGTAAATTTTATTTTTTTTGGAAGAAACTTTTTTTTTTGACGGAAAGTTTGCTTTACCATTTTATTTATTGACTTTTATATCATGTAATTTTATTTTTATAATTTTTGAATTTTTAATTGACTGTTTCTTTATACAGAGTTGTGACGGTTTATTTAGCTTATTTTTGATTGTGGTTACCGCCAAAGGGCTATTTTTTTATTTTATTTTTTGACTATTTTTTTATTATTATTGTTGGGTTTGTTAGGCTAATTGTTTATATAGTTTTGATTGTGATTTTTGAGTAGCAAGCATTATTAGGAAATTGTTAATGGATTATTGTTTGTGGTTTTTGACCTTTTTTATTTATGCTGGGACTTGTTTTGCTATTTGCCACTTGGGTATGTTGGACGTTTTTTGTATTAAGTTTTGTTGCGCTTTTACATGAGTTGGGATACTTTTTTGACATTGGTACGTTAACTATTGTGCTATAAATTTTAAAATTAGTCGTTGCTTTTTTGAAGTCGAGTTTAACGTTAAGCATTGCCATATTTTTTTAATTTTTTTTTTTTTAAAGTTATGGGTGAGGCCTTTAACAACTAAAAACGGACAAAATACTTTTATTTTACATATTTGGATAGGTAATGATACATTTTTATTAACTTTTGTATTTCGCTTGCCCGTGTAGTTAACTAGGACAACACTTCTTTTTGTTTAAGCTGAGGTTGGGACTAAATGGAGGACACTTTTTTTTAAAAAAATTGTTGAACATAAAGATGTTTTGGTTCCACTATTTACTAGGGCGTTTTCTTTTTTTGGTTTTGTTTAGAGCTTTATGATGTTTGAAGGATCTTTTTTTTTTTTTTTTTTTTTTTTTTTTTGTAATTGGATTTACATTGACTGTTTGTGAAATTTGGTTCATAGTTAGCTGCTAGCGTTGATATGGGCGAAATTTATTTATTTTATTTGTGTTGGGACCTTCGGATTTACACTTTGATTTTATTATATATATTTTTTGTTATGGTTATATACTGGTAGAATTTTTAGAATGTTTAGGGTTTTGTTATTACTGTTTGTTTTTTTTCTGACCCTCGAGGAAGGAATGCTAATTAGTTTTTTGGAACATCATTTGAATTATTTTGGCGCACTTTTTTTTGGCAATGGTATTTGACAGACCGGTGGCATTTAACGAAAGATATATATTTTTTTTTTTAGTTAGATGCTGGTTGGGTAATTTTCAAAATTTTTGGGGCAATTATAAAAGCGTTTGCTATATGGCGAACTTTTATATTTTTTAAAATTGTATTTGTTTTTATTTTTTTTAAATTTATTTTTTTGGTGTTTTGGTTATTGTTGCTTTTTTTGATTTCGACTTTGTTGATGTTAATTGTTTCACTTTGATCTTTTTTCCGGATGGTGCTCTTTACTTGGTTTTTTACAGATGCCTTTTTAGACTCGAGGGTGTCATGTATTAGCTCCAATCTGCGGATGGATTTCAACATGTCGGGGAAGGTCATGTTTTTGACTGTCACCAACCGCCTCTGGAATACCACCGGCAAAAGTGGAACAATATCATTTTTTTTTCTCAATGAATGAATGAAAAAAAAAATGGTATTGTTTTCTATTGCATAAGTCTTTGTTGTTATATTATTGTTGTTATTGTTTATTGTTTGTTACAAGAACAGTGTAAAATGGCGTTTGCTGTGTCCGCGCTAACTTCTAATAAATTAAATTAACGAGTTGCAACTCTAGACTTTGTTGCTTACTGGATTTAAGTCTCGGATCTGACAATACTGAGACAAACAAACTGCTTTACTCCTTTATCAGTTTTAGGGTTGAAGGGTATAGTCCTGAGTCAGATTAACCTTGCATAAGTGTATTTACCCGAATGATAATGCTTTAGGAAGAGCAGTCGGAAAGTTTGGTACGTGTCAAACCGATGACCGTTTGATTTAAACCAGGAGAGTACTGGGTTTTTCAGGACGAATGGAAGAACTTCCAAAAAATTTGTTAGGAGTTATTCCCAACCAAGTTTGCTTCTCGTTTGAACTGGGTTAGGAAAGCGCGTGCCATGATTTTTTTTTTATGTTTAGATGGATAGCACGTGAAGAATTTGAGTTTTGAAAGGCGTATTTGGGAGCGCGTCTCAGAGCGAGGGTTTTATTTTTTTAAATTTACTTTATGTTTTTGATTGGATTTATTGCTAGGATTTGAGAATTTACTTTTTTTATTTGTGGACCGTTGTTGTGATATATATATATATATATATGTGGCTGCTTTATTAATTTGCATAGGGAGGGAGATTTTTTTTTATTATTATTATTGAAACTGACCGATACGATGTGTGTTACTATTACGTTGAGGACTTATAGAATAGCGCACTTTTGGAACGCATTCGTTCGGCCTGAGAGCATCAATATTTTTGTTTAATAATATTTTTTGAGAATTATTAACTTTGATTTTTGGGGTGGACATGAGTTTTTTTTAACATTTTTAACTTTGTTTAAGCTAATGGATAAGAAGGTATTGGCTTTTTTTTATTATTTTAGAGCATATTTTGGTGGCGGCTTGGGCTTTGTTAGCTACTTTTTTAATTTATATAAGTTGTTTGGTAAAAGCCTTTACCTTTTTCACTTTAGTTTGGATGTTATGTTGATTTACGTTGTTATGTTGTTGCGTTGTTGATTGTTATGTTGTATCTGTTCGACATCCTGTCGTACCTTTTTTTATATCACCGTTAACAGCTTCCTTTTATTTTTTAACTTGATTGGAGAACCTTACTATTTTTCCTTTTAAATTTACCGCAGCTTCCTCACACCTTTTTTTGATATCGTTTATCTGCGACTTTATTTCTAAATGGCTTGATTTCATTTTTGCATCAACTTTTGCATTTCGTCACGAGTTTCATTTAATCGTGACATTGTTTTGTTTTATGATTTTTTAAACTGGCTCTGGAAGTTTTTATTTAACTGCTTTATTTTGTTTTGGGCCTCTGTTATTTTATTTTGATTTTTACCTTATTTTAAGTTTTTTAATGTGGATTTTTATTTTACTTTTAGTTTCCTCCATGTGGATTTTTATTTCCTTCAAACGAGACATCATTTGGTTTGATCTTTTAACTTGCACTTGACTTTTTCATTCAAACGCCTTATTTTGTTTCGTGTTTTTTCCATATGTGCTTGGGAGTTTAACTTGAGATTTTTGTTTTTTTTTTGTTTTAAGACATTTATTAATAACTGTTCTATGGTGCAGAGCTCCGTAGGCTTTTATTTTATTTATTTTTTAATATATACTTATTTCAAGGGAGAAACCGGTGCAGCTGTACCTTTAATTTCGTGTGCTTCGGAAATCTTTTTTTTTTTACTTTTTCGCCTTTATCTTAACGTTTTCAATGACCACTCCTCTCGCTGATGGGTCCAAGAACCTGTTTATGATTTTCTGCTCACCAATGGGACTATTCATCTTCGTATAACACGATCACTCACTTTCTGATAAAATTGTTCACAGAATTAACACTACACTCTCTGCTCAACAGATGTCGCCAATGAGTCTCATAATTTTTATATAACAGTTTTATTTTGCTGTTAGCCTCAGCAACACAGCGGGCGGGCAAGCAAGGCTTTGGGAGACAAGGTGTAGTGAAAGGAACGCAAGGAGGAGAGACCATACTCTCTAAGTTCCGTTCCTCACAAGGAGAAACGGTCGTCCAGAGAGGTTATCCCTCTAGGTGCGGACGAAGGTATAAGAGCTGCCGGTTCCATTTCTCCGAAGAGAAACACTCGCCCGCGGTGCACAGGTTGTAAAGGATGTAGATTCTGTACCTTGAAGAAAGATGCGGTTGTCCACGGTTGATTTTTAAGAAGGAAGGTGAAAGAAAGAAATTATTGCCTACACTAGGTTGAATATCGCGCTCGAAGTTCCGCTTCTGACGAGAGAAGCGGTCGCTTGGGGAATTTCTCGAAGTTGTAGAGAGCTCGTTCAATAATGAAAATTATGTGATTTAAAGGAATATTTATTTTATTGTTATAAAAACAATAAATTATTGTTTGCACTGATTTAACGGCAGGGTACATGCTGTTTGGCTAATAGTGAAGCATACAACAAATTATGATGACTATTGATTTACACAATTAAATAATTATAAACAGGAATATTAGTTAATGTTAAGATAATTACAGTACAACTCTTTTAATTTTGTTTGTTAAAAGATAACAAAAGCTTTTTAAAAATATGTTTGAAAAATGACGAAACGAATTAATTACTAACTTGTGCGCCATTTTTGAAGCTAAGTAGGATATCCAATGAATTTATAGGTATTACATGGGGCCATCACTTAATACTGTTACATCAGCTCAAACGACGACGGACTTTAGTGAGCTTAAAGAGCTCTCCATTTATTACGCATGACTTCTTCAAACACTCGTCGATGTTCCACTTCAATTTGATACGGTACTACGTCAGGGATATATTTTCGTGAAACTTGAAGTGGATGGGGGTGGAAAAGGTCACCTATTTTCATCGTTTCCAAAAATTAATTTTCGCTGAAGATAAAGAAAATACGAGGCATTGCATTTGGAGAGATCTTTGTACAGAATTCATTAAATGAGGGAAGGCGGTAACATTACCGAAATATTAAAACAGGGAAGCCAATAACTAAACGAAAGTAACTACATACCAAATGACTAATAAATAAAAGGTGAAAATATCACGGCGAAGGTATCACGGCATATACTTACACCTAAAAACTAAAGAAATGAAGATGAAGTCTCTCAAAAATATTAAATTTTTAATGTTACAATTTATGAGCTTTACAACAGCTTAGGCTACACCCACATTTATGCCTTAACTTCTGCTCTTATTGTGAGATACAGAAACAAACGGTAGTAATGGTCCTAGCCATACCTTAAGGCGCTATCCCGACATTTGTGTTACATGGATGGAGGCAGGAAAAATCTAAGTGAAAATGACCACTGACCAGCTCGTTCACAAGGCTGTAATCATACATCACCTATCCAGTGATGAATAAATTACTTCGCTTGCAAAATACAATACCTGACACTACAAAAGATGAACGATCATACTGAAGATTAGTTATCTTAATTATAATTTAGATTAATACCTTACATTCGTGCCTTTTAAAGCATAAATATTAAAGAAAAAATCTCGCATACCCCAAGTACAGAACTGACCTACAGAAAGTACGAAGAGAAGGCAGAAAATACAACCCAGAATCACTCACCTGCTGCACGAAGAAGAACGTGTAAGCATCGGGAATTTTCCGTTGTTGCTGCAGCATGCAGAGGAGTCCTACCCCAGGAATCTTGACTATTAATATATGCTACTTGGTCCCCACGTAAAAGATCCTCCAACAACTCAGCATTATCCCACAAAGCTGCCTGCGTAAGAAAGATAAACAATTAATTCCTTACATACGCCATGACTTATTTGTTATGAACTACTGAACGCAATTACGGCATTATAATGACTGTCTTAATTATCTTACAATTTAATCATGTCTTCACGAATTTTTATTTCAATTTACTACTTTTATTTTATTTTAAACTTTCATTAAATTTTACATCCATTGCTTTTCAAGTAGCTCCGGCTGCTGCAGTCGAACCTTTTCTTTGCTGTTTTATTCATCGAGAGGAAACAGAGGAAAGGAATAAATAAGTCTATAAACTTTTGAATAAGGTCTCACATGTTAAAAATTAAAGGAGTTGCAAGCGAGTTCTACGTAACGGTACTGGAGTGATCGGTTAGTGTCAAAAGATAGCAGCTAGAACAAACATTTAACCTCCATCGTTAATTTCTAGTTTAATCCAATTTAAACCAAATTTTCAGATCCACCTCAAGTGTTTTTTACGCTTATTTATTACTGTGTGGCTCGTTTCTTGTGAATTTGAATTTATTTCTAAGGCCGTTAGGCAACTTTGACTCAGACCGACTTAATTCTTGTGTTATGTACCGAATTGTGTATATAACAGTATATGCTATAAATAATATTTTTATATGTTTTGCAAGAATTAAGTTATAAATAAAAAAAACCTGACCACAAAGCGATAACAAGGTTAAAAAACTTAGTTTTAACTGAAAATTTCCTCCATATTGACTGGAAGTGGACGATGCAGATTAACTGCCCACTACACTTCCTAGCTTCATACATTTATTAAACTTCTAATAGCTAAAGTAAGCCCAGGATCGCTTTTAGATAGAGGTCTATGGATGTTGCTAATAAACTTCTTCAGTAAGTCAAAGTGTAGTTTAAGGACTATAGTTTCCAAATTAGTATTCTGTCTTTTTTTTTAAATAACAACTTCTGACCAAGTTAGAGGTTTTGTTAGTTTTCTGAGAAACTCTGCAACTTTTTCACTCTGAACACAAATTTTATACAGATCATTTTTAGTAACTCTTTCATCTTCGAATACGTCACCGGTTACCCCCCGTCGTATAGCTATTATAGGAAAAAAAAAGAAAAAAAGAAGTATTTCAGCGATGCTCTGTCGTCAAAATCTTATTTTCGTATTTTTTGCCGCCAGAATCAGGAGCAACATTACTTTCTGTGCTTCGTATACGTCTCACTAAATTATCATACCAAGCGCATCATTATAATACTTTCTTCTTTTAGTGTGATATAGCTGGTACGAACATGTATGCCACATTCAATGCCTTCTTGTACTAACTCTACGACTTATGAAACTCACAATTTCGTCGCCCCAGTAACAGTCGTTCGCATTTGGATTCTATCCGAGCAGGTCTAAGCCAATGGTCATCAAGAACATCTCGAAGGTATCTTCTAATATTGTCATCTCAACGACGTCTCGGTCTTCCCAATGGTTTCTTTTCCCCCGGCTTACCAACCACGATGGCATTCCCCAATCCGAGCTACATGGCCTGGCGTAACTAATGGGCACGCAATGGGTCCTACTTACGAAGTTCAGTAACTTGTGAGGCGGCATTCTGATTTCTTGCGGAAGAGAAGGGGGAGGGGGGGCTCACGGACTAATTTACGCTACTGTGGTCAGCCCATGTTAGCCTTCGTGATTTCATTATTCTTATAATATCGTTCGAATTATTCAATATGTGGAGTTCATTATGCAGTCTCCTCCATTCCCCAGCCATCTCGTCCCGTTTTGGTCCGTATATCTTTCTCCAAACCTAATTTTCAAACACAATCAATTTATCTTCAACTCCCAGGCCCGTACTCCAATATTCGTAACCATTAAGTATTACCTGCAGAAAAACCGTTCTGTATATCTTCAATTTCAGCTGTCTTGATATTAATCGCGAGATTACGAGTTTCTGAGCTGAAGAGAAACATGAGTTGCCCAATGTTAAGCGACTCCGTGACCTCGTTCTTGCTTGTTACACATGCTCCTAAGAATTAATATTTGTTTACTTTCTCTATTACCTCATTCTTAATTATTATGTATCTATTTCCTTCATCCTCTGTATTTCGGTTTTTGTTCAGGTATTTTGTTTTCTCTACGTTCACCTGTAGTCCTATCTCATCGTAAGCTTGTAGTCAGACATCGGTGTTACTTTAATTTTACTACTACATACTTATTGCAACCTTATAGTTACAATAAAAAATAACTACTTAACGAAAACTGGAATTATTGCTTCTGGGTAGTGGATTATTAAATTCAATTAAATTGAAGTTAAATTAAAGGGCACAAAAAGGGACTATCATTAAATGGTTTGCATCAACTACTCGTATACGCGGATGATGTAGATTTAATAGGGGACGACATAGATGCACTACAAAGCAACACCGTTGTCTTAGTAGAAGCGTACGATGATATAGGTCTACAGGTAAACATAGATAAAACAAAATACATGATAAGAAGGCGAAACACAGGGAATGAAGGAAATAAAAACATAAGAATTAGGGATGAGGTCATAGAGAAAGTAAACAAATTTAAATATTTGGGAGCATAAGTAAAAATGAGGTCACGAAAAAATAAAATGTCGCTTATTATCGGGGAACGCATGTTTCTATTCAGTCCAAAAACTTCTAACATCGCGATTAATATCAAGGAAATTGAAATTAAAAATATACAGAACGGTTATTCTGCCGTTAATACTTTACGGTTGCGAAAGTTGGACTACGACCCTAGCAGATGAACATAAATTACGTGTATTTGAAAATAAGGTTTTGAGAAAGATATACAGGCCGAAACGGGACGAGATGACTGAAGAATGGAGGAGACTGCATAATGTAAGAAGTCCACGGACTGTACGATTCACCGGATGTTGTAAAAATAATGAAACCGCGACGACTAAGGTGAGCAGGCCATGTAGGTCGGATAGAAGGAGACCATTGGGAAGACCTACTTCTCGAAGATCGGGAGGACAATATTAGAAGAGATCTTCGAGAAGTAGGTATTCGTGATGAAAACTGGCTTGATGTTGCCCAGGATAGAATCCAATGGCGAACGTTTGTTACTGCGGCGATGAACTTGCGAGTTCCATAAGCCACAGAGTTTGTCAGGGTAGTGGATGATTACAGTATGCCATGTTCTGGTGAAGGTATTAAAGAGAACGAAACTAAGTATGCTTCATACTGAAGATATAAGGATATTGTGTTAGGATAGACAGACTAGTAAGGTTCTGAGTTGATGCCATAGCTTCCATTAAGTTTTATTCTGCCCATTCTTTTCTTTGTGTGTGTCTACAATTTCTTGTACCTATAATTTCTCTACCTTTTCGTTCTTTCTTCTATTTTCAATTTCGTTTCCAAATTCTATGCTATGCATAGACTATCCAGTGAAAAGGTTAGTAAGCAGATATGTTTTAGTTCGGTTTGCCACGACAGAGAACTGTAGAAAACGAGCCAATACATCGCAACAATAGTTTACTTTATGTAACTATCCTTTGATACGTATATATAATTGTTAACAATCGTCATGGTTACATGTTTCCTTTTCCTTCAGCAGCCATTTTTTTTTAATATAGTGTGAATTTGTGTTGTTACCAAAATAGAATTTCGTGTATAGAAGTCGCTGGAGGAAGAAAATAACAAGGTGAGTAAGTAAACTGTGCTTTTGTTTTATATTTTTATTTTACGCATATTTATTTATCAACATGTATCTCTCTGAATGGCTATTACGTTTAAGGAAATACTGTCATTTAGACAAAAGGCGTTTTTGAAGAGAATCCCATCTACTAAATAGGTAATTTATCCAAAACAAGGAGAAAAAAATATTTTAGTTTCCTAATCAACCCTGATGATGGAGCCTCAAGTCAAACGAAACTATTGTTATGCAACAGAACTGATTTATTATCCAAATGCACTTCTTTTCTGTTGTTTTTTTAGATGCCATTTTATTTTTTAAACTTGGAACTTCTAGAATAATGAAAAACAATTTTCTTTGTAAGATTATATTTCTCCATTACTTCCAAAAAGAAACACACAAAGTATAACAATAGTGTAAAACTTCTTAATTTTATTAAAAAAAAAAAAAAAAAAATCCTAACATCTCAACTATCAGGTTATCTCATAAGTAATGTATATGCAATGACGAAATCTGACAAGCAAAAATGAAGTAGACGACATGTGCCATAGTTGAATCATATAGGACACTTGATTGTGCAGCAGTGTGTAGAAGGAGAACGGTCTACTCCACGTTTTGGAAGTGTGGCTTGTTTGATCATGGCAGTGTCGGAGGACCACATACAGCATATCATGCTGTATGAATTTCACCAGGGATATCCAGCCAGCACAACGGAACGAAAGTGCTGTGGATGTGTGAAAGTGCCAGAGATGGTTCCAAAGGTTTCGGTCTGAGGACACCAGCCTCACCGATAAACCACGAGAAGGGAGAGCTGTGCAACTGGACAACGATGCCCTGCGAGCAGCGATGGAGGAAAATTAAATGCAAACTGTTAAAGAACTGGCCAGCGAACTCCATGTCACCCATTCGACAGTTCATCGTCATTTGCAGGACCTTGGGTACGTGTCGAAACTCGGAAAATGGGTACCCCATGCGTTAACGCCTCAACAGAAGCAGCAGCGAATATATGCAGTTCTGCAGTTCCCTGCTCACCCGTCACAGACTTGAGCCATTTCTGGACAATAATGGCAGGGGATGAAAAGTGGGTCCTCTACCATAACATTACACGCAAACAGCAGTGGGTACCAAAAGGGGGAGCCGCAGGAACTATGCCAAAACAGGATCTCCATCTATGCAAAGTGATGCTGAGTGTTTGGTGGGATAATCCGTTTTGAGCTCTTGCCACGTAACCAGTGCATTAATGCAGAGGTCTATTGTCAACAGCTTAAACGCCTACGGACTGTATTTTTCGAAAAATGTCCTGCTCTGGCTAATCGCAAGTGTGTGCTCTATTAAGTGATTAATTTGGCAGGTTTTTAGTTCCCCCAAAATAGTTATATCATTCTTCTTCTTCTTAATCTCAGGGTTCTTATATCCTTATGAATCCAAACTGGCTCATATGCGTAGTAAGACTTGTGGCTGGTAGTTCCACATATGAGCGATACTCCATACTGTACTTTGGGTCCTGGCTATGGCTATACATGCAGTGGTCGCCTTCTACCTGAAGGAGGCGAGGAAGACTAACAGCTGACTAAGCATGCATGATGAGAAGCTATAAAGAACATATAGAACTTCAGTTCATTCACTTTATTATCTTTTCCCAGAAAAGATGTTGCTTGGGCCGAAGCCCAAAAAATACTCAATTATTTACAGGCAAATCTGATATTTATACATTTCATAAACACAGACATTACATATAACTTAGACGATTTTCCAAAGAGGTTTTGTAGATTATTTTCAAGTTTTTTGTATATTATCTTTTGGTATTCCGTAAGTCTTTAGTATTTATCATACAGTTTATAACAGTAATTTAGACCAATATATTTGAATTAAATAGATATCCAAACATTTGTATATAGGAAAGCTTCATTATAAAAATTTATTGATACAGAAAATATTATTAACGTCCAAAAATGGATTCTACATAATCCAAAGGGAGATCACATATGACACGTATTCGGATGGATGCATCTCGCAAGATGCGAGTGACGTTACAGCTCATCCACGGTGATAACGCGTGCCCACACATGGCAAGAAGGATCTGTTTTAAGATCGAGGAATGTGGCTGAGAGAAACTCCTCCACCTGGCGTTTTCACCAGATCTTGCACCAACAGACACGATGTGTTTTTCGTAGTCTGCAAAACCACCTTTCCGGGAAAACACTGAATAATGAGGATGACGTGCGACAAACAGTGACCAAAACCGGTGACTTCTTTCAGCGGAGGATTCAACAACTGGTTGACAAGTGGCAGAGTGTTGTAGAGTCCGATGGAGACTATTTTCCTGACTAACGGTAGTGTTCCAAGTAAGTTATCGTTCTTTTCCTCACGGTGCAAAAATACGACTTTACTTATGAGATAAGGTGACAATATCGTTTGACATTGCCACATTGTACAACTTTTTAGCACAAGAAAACTTTTCATTCGACTGAGTGTACACAATTATTTAGTTACTTAACTCATAACATCAACGCTTTAATGACCTAATTTCAAGTCATAAATGTACTAAATATTCATAGATTTGCAAATATAACAATAAAATTGCACATCCGCTACTTCTTGACTGGCTGCTATAAAAGTCAGTTAATGTAGACGCATTATCTGAATATGACTGAATCGAATGCAACCACATATATCACGAAAATAGAGCGGTTTACTCTCACAATTTTAATGTAGTAGTTGCAGTGATAGTATTAGTTATTGTTGTTGCAGTAGCAGCAATAATAAACAATATTATCCCTTTTAGTTTCAAGTTCCTTCATAGCGTAGCTAACAAAAAGGAACTTTATTTATCCCGCTCACTTCGTCCGTATCCAAAAAGCAAATCTCACGAACTACAGGTAGAGAGATGTCGTTGGAACGGTCTTGGTTAGACTAGCTCAGAACCGCCGGAACAATTTTCATTGGTTCTGTGAGTCAGTGTTGCTAACCCATTTTTTTAAAAAAATCAAATGTTCAAAATCCTTCCATTCCGTTATTCCTATCTGTACCAAAATCAGCATAAACCAGGGTTGGCAAAAACCATGTCTTTTAAAAAAAAACATTTGTTTTTGTTTAAACCAGTTTTCCTGGGTTTATTTATTTATATTACATATGGATAGAAATAAATTTGTTTCTTCTCAGTGTCCTTATGCAGCAGCGGGGTTATGAAGGATGGGACCTACAGCTTAAAGTGGAATCCGAACCACTACTCGGTTTGCACCTGAGAGAAACTGTCCTCCACCTGGACTCGAACCCGGGACCCCTTGATTACAAATGCGATGAACCTACCAACTCATCCACGGAGGGCATCTGATAGAAATACGTTGTACTGATCTTGCATACTTGTGAATATAATTATTAAGAGTCACTTCAAAAGAACAAACAGATACACAACTGCACAAATGAAATCACTGTACAGAGTTACCCATATTATTAAAATAAATGGACAGTTTCAAAAGACTACAGATCTAATTTAGTCCAAGCTAGTTCACTGAGTCAGAAATACAGCGACTTAATTTGTATACCAATAAAAGAAGTGAAAGATAGTACGAATTATTTGAGTTCACCCTGGCTCTGAGCCATCCATACATATACATACATACAGAAAATATTTTTGATTTCAATAAATTCGTTTCCTTGGTTTTTATGAGAAAATAATCTTGTACGGAATTTCAGTGTATGTTATCAATACTAAACATTATTAGAACAAAAGAATATCTAGAATTTTTGCTTTGATTGCAATTGCATAACAATAAAAGAAACATTCATAAACTTATAAACAAACAAAACTTGCAGGTGTGGAATCGCCATTTGTGGCATTTTCGCATTTTTTTGTTTGTTTAAACATTAAAAAAAAAAAAAAAAAAAAAAAAAAAAAAAACTGGTTTAAACCAACCAACCCTGGCATAAACATCATTCAATACAGTAGAAAAACGCTGTAGGTGTTCCCGTCCCTAAGCCCCTCCCCCAGTTGTCAGTGTTGCCAACTTATTTTCTAAAAACGAAAGTTTGTGCGACTGAGATGCTATCAAAGGACAGAAGCCTTTGCGTTTCTTAGTAGAATCGCAATGCTACCTTGTTTTATATTCATCTCGGGCAATGTCGGGTTCTTCAGTTGGTCAAATAGAAGTATTGCGCGACACACTACAGAATATATATCTATTGAAATTGAAATTAAGAAGGCACATCTTGCATAGGTAATCATTTTTTCTAATATACAGAGACATACAAAATTCGCGACTTTCGAATCACTCACCGCCCACGAAAGAAATCAAATACTTGTTAGTTAGTTATGCGAATGCACGACAATTCCGACACAGTTCTTAATCATCTTTCAGCCACGTGTTTTGTATTACTCATATAGCGTCAATTCCGACAACGTAACTGCAAAGGAGAGGACTAGCATTTTCTTTCGAAATACCAACTTTTGAAACCCAATATTTACAAACTACTGAAGTGGTTAAGAAGTGAGGCGCAGTATAACGACCTTCTACTGCATAGAAAATCTCTGAACCTTCCAGGAAAACGTACACGTTAAGAGTACATGAAGTTGGATGAGAGAATATAAACTCCAATCGCTGCCTACAAAGTGAACAGCAAAATCAAAGCGTTTTTGAGAAAGATGGCTTACATTCAAAAATTTGATTGAGTTAAATCTAGTTCTGGTGATTTCAAATGTAAATTATTATAAGCAAATCTGAGTGTAAATAAATCTGATTTATGAATGAAAGACAGCAAACAACGAAATATGAAGACTTCCAGCTATTATAAATAGGTGTAAGCGGATATATATCCGAAGGTGTTAAGGAAACACATCCTGCGTTTAACCACGCCAGCTATTAACCATAAGCTGCCAGTCCTAAGCCTGGATGAAGTGTGAAGGAAAGATATAGTGTGGGGGTACCAATTTCAAAAGTTGGTATTCGAAAGAAAATACTCAGTCCTCTCCTCTGAAGTCACAGTGTCGGAATTGTTGCGGTAAAACTGGATTTTCGAATTGTGTCGCAATTGACGTGATACCAGTTATGCCTATTGAGAACAAAACAAAAACAAGAATGATTTCAAAATTAATCTTCAATGTTCTTACGAGTCCCACTCAATTAACATCGAATGCATCGTTCTATTTGAGAAGTGAATAATGAAACTTTCTTCGAAGCGCTTCAACTACATCACCCCTTCAACGATATAAATTTCTCACGTATTAAGGTTTTTATGTAAACGCTAATCAGAAGTTCCACATCGAAGTCTCTTTACCTGATGAAGAAGTCTTCCTGGAAAGTCTTCATCTTCTGGCGTAATATTATCCATAGTTCGAGGGAAGAACTGAATATATTACACAAAATATCCTGAAAAAAAAAAAAAATCTGTTTCAGCATATTTGTCAAAAGACCTGAAATACATATATTAACATACTGCGCAAGAAGGCTATCAATCTGAAAAACTGTAAGTAGTTACGTCATCAGTTACACGTTCAATTCTAGTGTATTTATTTTAATAGAATGTTAACGTTTCAATTCTCAACATAGTTAATAGTCATAACAAAAAAAATCTTCAGTAAAGTTCAAACAATCGTAACAAACCAAATTAAGGGTTACTCATCGCACGACACCAGCGGCTGCCAATCCTGACTGAGGTTTCTCCAGAAATTTTGCGCAGCCATGCGAGAATGGTACCTTCAAAATAGACTCTGGCCAAATTTCTTCGAATATCCCCCCTCCTCCATGCTATCCCGGCCAGAACCAAAGTTGCCTTAAGGCCATAAATACATTCATTCATATAGAGCCATGGGTGTTGGCATGCGCGTACATGCAAACTAAGCGGAGAAGATATAAGTCGATACTAGACATGAAAGACTTGAGAAATTGTGCTGTATTTTCCATCTAGATCGACATATTCGGGGATCCCAGTTTATCTTGACTTTGAGAAAAACGCGCAGTTCAGTTTTATTATTACACACAACAGGCTCCCCACCGTTTTGAGAACGGGAAAATCACAAAAGAACATGTTGTGCGGAATAAGGCTTTAATTCCCAGATTTAGAACGCCTGAAGGGTAATCATTACGGTTAATATATTACCGATAGCTGAGTGTCACGTGTGGCTGTAACAAGCTATAACTGACAAATTACATGAATTTAAGTTTAAAACTTTTCACGTTGCTTACTATAATTAAATAGGTTTATATTAAAATCACTACAAATAACAAATAAAGAGTACCACCATTTTTAGTGATCTTTCTGTAGTATTTAACTCCTAATCTATAACATGAAATGGCAATTGACTCTGACCTGTTCTGATAAACATAGAATGTCTGCACAATTTGTTTCCAATAAGACATTAAAATATGCTTTTCCTGACTGTTTTGATAAATTCTATATACCTTACTTGGAGATGATGATCTGGCATTATTAATCGGACTCATTTTATTTATCGCTACTTGAATTTGAGCCTGTATTTGTTTACATTAGTATATATATATAAATATCACTTAAGTATGCTGATATCATACCGCAAGGTCCTGTGAATTTCACTGATCACACTTCAACACTCGGTAAATAAATTAAAAATTCAACAAGCATACAGGTTTCATTTATTTCCATTCTATGTAGCTTTCCCCATTCCTTTCATATTCACTCACCTCTATAACAGTAGAGATTGGAGTCTCGAATACAAAGCATGAGTAACGCACTTCCTTATGGCCAGGAACCGGAGCAGTCACAATTTCTACTGTTAATATTTACTGACAGTACCGTTCCATACTTGTATGCTTTGTTTTTTTTTTTTTTGTTTTTTTAAAGTGCAGGAAAGTTGAACCTCCCAGCGAGGTATCTCCTGTAACACTAACATCTATGTAAAAGCGATATTGGTCGATGAAATTAAATAAGTACCGGTAATGAACATACTGGTGTGAACCGAACTTGACTGTTTCGAACCCGCTTTTACTCTCTACCGCTCGCCAGGCACACCGTCTGAGTTTTTCCTTGTTGATTCCGGTGTTGCGATTTTGAAAGAAAAATCCCGAACCAAATTTATGTCGAGCAGTGCTTTTATTACCTGGTGAGCTCTACTGAACGATCACTCCAGTATCGTTGTAGAAGAGGTCAATGGTATTACCACTGCGAACAAATAAAGCGCGCAAGTGTAGTGGCCGCGCAGTAATACACAAGAACATTGATGAGCTCTAATGTATGAGGGAAAAAGTTATCTTTGACATTTTTAATTAATTGTCATTAAGCAAGATGTTAAGAAGAGCTACAGTAATTTGTTTACCAGAGGCGGTTATTGAGGTAAATGGGATTCCATTTTTGTATTTGTTTACAGCTGATATTGCGTTTTATACAATTTATCAATGGCGAGCATATGTGGAAGTAATGTCCCTTCCGTTTCTCACCTATCATATAGGATTAGATTCCGAGCGAATCTAGTCATTAAGACCAATTAAACTAACTTATTTTTAACTAATATGTTGATCCATCTATGAAGTATTGAATGACCAGTAAAACCAGTAGTACCGTACAAGGGTAGATTTTCCTGTTTAGCTACATTATGCAAGGCTTTTATAAAAATATAACGGCATAAGATGGGTTTAAATAACATTTTAAAATATGTTCGAAAAATTCAACGTAAATACCTGAGTCTTGGAATAAAGCTGTAAATGAACGAGGCCGCAGAAATCTATGTCCTTCCAATAATTTTATCTGTGGTCACTAGAAAGCTGCCATTCGGTTCCAATGAATACAATATACAGGGGAACAGTAAGAAAATAATGCCCCCTTGTACATATACACAAAAGGAACTTTACTATACCCACGTAAAATTATCGACAGTGAAAACATTTTCTGTGTCATGTTACATTGAGTGTTATAAATATGATCACTTAACATCCATCCAACATACTTAACAGGAGAGAAACTCTATACTAATATTTATTTTCAAAGTTTAACTGAAGGTCAACTAATTTCTAACTGGTGATCTGGAATAGTGTGCGCAGTCAACCTGAAAAATTACACAACTCACTAATTAAAATATATCACCTACTAAAAGGATTACAATATACCTGAAACTACGTTTAGTAGTCCTTTCTTTCACCGTATGTAAAACTGTTGAATAAATACATCTCCCCATTAAAGAAAACAAAGCAAAGCAATTCTTCACCACCTCCACTAGAAAGTTGTCTGCATTTTCATTTCGCTTTTGTTTTCGATTATCGAACGCCTACATATCGATCGTGTGAAGCATGACCAATTTCTCTTAATTAATCTGTATCTGTAATTTTAAAAACATGAAATTGGAGCTCATAGCTTAATTTCTTTCCGCGAAACACATTGGGCAATTAATTGTTTTTTAAAGATATATTTTAAAAGCGAAGCTCATTTGAGGGCAGGAAACAATCAAACAACAGAAGAACGTAGCTCGCATCGAGATTGTGTTGGTGTTATGTGTATGGTCGCGAAAAAGAAAAGAATTCTGTAGTTGTTAAAAAGGGAAAAGAAAATAATCGTACTTAGTACGATTTCACCATGGAAACTATATTAGAACAGCAAAGGCGCTATCATGAGGAAAGGGAAAGACTTATGGACGCAATGGTGAAAGAAATGTTACACAAGAAATCGACAGTAAGTAGTCAATGGTGGTCAGTTTTTCCTGACGAAATTTTCTCCTATATGTCTGTTGTTAAATGTTTTTAACCGTTAAGTAATATAACTTCCATGGTCATGTAACTCTTTGTCGTCCACGCCACCTGTTTAATGTAGTTATATTGTTCTGTATTTAAAGTAACTCCATATACTTTAAGCATATGCTTCCATTTTACTGAGAACACCCTTGTACTCGTAATCCATTTCAACTATATTTCGCACCGTAAAGTGATTGTAACGTATCCTGTTGGCTTAGAACGATTAAGAATTATTTCATTTAACAGCTCATTGGTCTATCTCGTATTGGTGATATTTAAATTTGTACTCTGCCATATTTTACCGTATGTGTACTTTGTACCATTCATTCCATAGCACATAATTCACACGTACGCTTCTGTAGACGCCATGTACTTCTCTCGCTTTCACTCACATTTCCTTACAAGTTGGATACATTGCATTTCTTGTGTAATTTTTACTTTTTTTGGCTGCCTTTTACCTGCATTTAATGATCTGCATATGTATCCGTGGACATAATGAATGAACTGTCAGTAGATTCGTATTACGACGTGCTATCGCCTGAGCTACGGCGATTTCTCCAGCACTGTTAATAAATATAAAAATTTGGAATATTTATTGCGAACATTGTAATGAATCATAAAAATTATACAATATTTTATTGCATATCGTTTTGATTACCGTATAAGCTTTTGAGGCGTTTTCAAGTATATATTTAACTTTTGCCTGGTAGTTTTTACGAACAAATTTGTTTTATTAGATAATATTGTGTGTAGAAAGAGTACACATGTTTGAACCCTGGTGGGTATTTTAAAGTCAAAAGTGGCAGGCCATTTACACAACACCGTGTATTTCTTGAGGTGACCTTAGGGTATAACGTCTCGTGTGAAGATCGCTTAAGATTGACAATCGTTTCGTGATCTTGTCGTCAGCTTCCTTTGGACGACCAGACTAGTAAAACTACTGCAGATTTTAAGCAATCTTCACACGACGTTATAATCCTAAAGTCACTTCAACATGTTCAACTACTGTAGTGAAATGCTCAGGCACGAAATAGGTTTTGCGTTACGACTAAAAGAAAAGTTCAAGTCATGGAAAGTTCTTACCGAGCGGCCCTTGCTCAGTTCACCATTGGGTTAGCAGTATCCAGGTCCTGGGAATGATCCCAGCGGCCGCCCATCGTAACCGAGGTTTCTCCAGAACTTTTCCTCAGTCACACTAAACAAATGTCGGGATAATACCCACAAATTAGGCCCTGACCAACTACCTTCCAATATTCTCTCCTCTACCTTATCCCGGCCTGAGCCTGAGATGCCTAAAAGCCATAAATAATAAAATTGGACTCTTGAAAAGTCCTTCAGAATTAAAAATCTTTAAAATTGGGTATGGATTGTTTACACGTCATATTTACAGATCATTAGAGAAGAGTCGGTACATATTGATACTCATGTGTCTGTTCGGTGATCTCTCACTAGTGTAAGCCTAAATGCGAAGCCCATAATTCTTTCCCTTGCAATATTGCATGCAAATTTTGTATGATTGTGTATTTCTGTGTAACTAATTTTTCACACTTTTAACGATCTATTTCTCTTTTTCAGTTCCGTGAATGCATCAATTCTGATCATCGGTTGAAGATGCTTCTTGATGTAAGTTCAATATTTTACTTTGCTTTATTAGTCTTTTGAAGAGTTATAAATTAGCAAACAAAATAATGTCTACACACTATTAATGGCCAAACAGATCCGGATCTGGCCATCTTTACTACACAAAGTATTCGATTTGTGTAGGTGAGGTGGTTGTGATTTCCCCTTCTCTGCAAAAATCTTCCCTGGCTCTATTTTCCAAAATATCCCCACCACCAACACCAACATCCTGGGATATGAACTGTCGTAAAATATGGTATTCCTACTAGATCCACCCAAAACAATGGATAAATATAATTTCACTCAGTATAGAAGTTTCATGTTTCGTCCCAAAGAACGCAGGTAATGGTGTGTGTGTATTCAATAACGAGGGAATGTAATCGCCGTTATATAGGTCAAACCAAACGAAAGCTTAAACTCGAGGAACACGTAAAACCCTTACAAATTGATCACAATTGAACTATGCCAGTGAGAGTTGTACAAAAATTATTATTCAAAAAATTTACCGTAATTTAACTAAAATTCATGAATTAAAATGACACAAATTATTGTATTAAATTCGGCTGAAGTAATAATTTTCATTTTCTGTTCTTTAAAAATAAAATGGTACTGACAACTTGCTTTTAATATTTCAATATTTTCCCGGTAAAGAAGAAAATAAGATGTTCAGTTATGTACTGCAGTTAATCGAAGATTGAATGAAGTTGGAACTCACCTGATTTTTTTCTCTAAGTAGTGTGCATGTATACAGGCGAGATTTTTTTTTTTTTTAAATTTGTGTTTAACTTGATTTTGAATTTATCGGATTTTGAAAATATAAACATCAATCGTTGTTTTTCATAAATAAAATTGGTATATTTTTTTTATTTTTGGGTCATTGTTTTAGTAACTTCTGCCTTTGGCCCTTCACGTTTCTATTAGGTGTTAAGTTCCCCAAAATCTACAAAAATCCATGCCCCAGCTGGGTAAACTTTATTTTTATATGAGCCAGTCTAGTAACTTTGGATTTCACGATTCGCCTTTAGCTGTTAAAATCCACACCCATGCCCCTGCCGGGACTCAAACCTGTGACCGTCGAGCCGATGGCCTAACGCTCGGCCACCCGGCCGGCACCCCAGCTGGGATTCGAACCCAGAACCTAGGAGTCTCTGGCCTGGCACCTCAGACCACACAGGCTACCGCGATCGGCCGTATTTTTATTACGAGTATACATAACCTGTAACCTTTTTAGTTTTCACCATGGTATTTAAAATCGGATTTACCAGATGTAACAGATCTGTGATTTACTTGTTTGTGAAGGTATAAAACTCCCAATAGTTATTGGATTAATCAGGTAATTCAATATTTTTATTCCCTTTTTTTTGTCTCTTCCACTAGCAATATATGGATAGTACAAATAACTTAAAGGATCTTTACGAAGATAAAGATGGCCTTCGTAAGGAAGAAGTGGCTGCGTTGTCCGGCCCTAATGAGTTGTCCGAGTTCTATAATAGGCTCAAAGCGATCAAGGAATTTTACCGACGACATCCGAATGAGGTAAGTGTATTTGTTTTGCTCAACACTCCTGAATTTTTATTTTTATTCCTCCTAGATTTTTTTTTTTTTTATCAAAACTTTTCCGGTCCGTTTTTTTTTAAAAATAATTTTCTTGCTTCAGTCTTCTTTCCATCAGACCGTTTGGTAACCGTTAGCACACAGCTCTCTTAACGTGCTTTGTGTCACTTAAGCACATAAACAATATACGGTAGTGAAGATAGTAATTTATTATTTGTTAAGCCTGTTTGGAATCGTTCTTGGTAAACTTATTCATTTTTTTTTACTTATTTGGCTGCAACGTCATCAGTGTTCAATTGAAAAGTGAAAAGAAAAAGGTTGGGGAGTAAAGCTATCTCCTGTGCGATGCTCACGCGCAGTTAGGAAGCTCAACATATTCTAGACCTATAGCGTGAACTGAGGTGAGGTGTGGTCAGTCTCACGCTCGACCGCCTTTACCTACCTCCCAAGGTGCCCAGGAATACCAAAGACACTCTGATACTCATTTTGATAGGAGTCTGAGTGTATCTCAGAGCGCCAAGCATGAGAATACTGCGAGGAAATTCTCCATTGCCTAGGACGGGATTTGAACCTGGGCCGCCTGATTCGTAGTCAGACGCTCTACCGCCTGAACCACGGCGACTCATGTTCAGTTGAAAAGTACATTTTCTAAATGTCATACGAAAGTGATTTTTACATGCGTAGTTCTTAATCGAACACTGAAGACATTGCAGTACATTCCATTTTAAAGTAGGGGAGACCGGGGTGGCGTAAACGGGATAAGATGTAGTATTTTTTCCTCTCGGTTGGCTCGTCATATCATAGTGAAAGGAAATGTACATTAATACTTATTTTGTTGCACATTTTTATTATGAATCTCTGTTTCATTGTGGCTCAATCATGTTTTGAAACAAGAAAATCTTTTTTGCATTCAATTACCCGAATGTAGTACATAGATGCACTTCATAGAATTCCATACCCAGTTCGATTTTCGTAAACCTGGGTTAATTGGATGTATTATTATCATTGCACGTATTTACTGTCCCAAATTTAAGTAGATATCGTTAATAGGTTAAAAGATAGAGCGGTTTGAAGTTTTTGTTTCTGGTTTCACTTTTTTTTTTTTTTTTTTAAGTCAGCTCAGAGACTAGCAGTAATTAATTGAACAGTTGAAGATATATTGCATTTCGCATATGAAATAGCATGAAGTACAGGATGAGATATTTGGCGTGTCTCAATAAGTTATGTGACGTCTATCGACATTTTTATGTAACAAGCTCAGAGAACTGACGTGTGTTAATGCCTCGTGTAACGCTTTGTAACATGGCTTTGCACCACTTTAGTATCGATGCATTTTCTTACACGTATTATCTTGCTTAACTTCAGTAAACATGTCTTTCGTAAGCCTTACTTTGAGGCACATCTTTATCCTACATTAGCACACACTACGTTCACTCATTTATCTCACACCAGCCACCGAAAACCCAATGCCATCCGACGCATATAGACAAAGTGACTCCATTGTTGTCACTGTTTTTTATTCATCCGTTATATTTCATCATTTTTCTGACTAGATGCTTAGGAGTGAACATATGGATAGTTATTTTGAGAACATATTTGATTGAACATTTGACCTTCTATTTTTAATATGAATTTAATGTTGAGGATGTACGTAGAGCGGAATATAAACCTTTTTGTTTTAAATGTCATTGCAGCTTTTTGTTTTTCCTTTTTTTCAGATAAGTATTCCAATGTCCGTGGAATTTGAGGAATTATCCAAGCAAAGGGAAAATCCATCCGAAGAATTTTCAAGTTAGTATTTTGTGTTAATAATTCTTTCTCTAGTTTGGCTTAATTATCATTAAAGAAATTTTTCTATTGTAAAGTGCCTATGATTAATTAAAAGGCAAGGTTAAAGTGTTTTCCAAATAGTGTTTAATAGGTTAAAGTTTGAATAAATCAAAGATTGTCTGAGTAGTAGTGACATCTATACAACATTGAGATCGTCTTTTTGATGAACTCCGACTTGTTTATCGCCAGATGGCAGTACAACTAACACACCGACGTCTTCGTTGCGAGCGGGAAACAGATATCATTTTTAAAACAATGAAATCAGCATTGATTTTGGTGTCTTACATATACGGACATCTTTTTAGCTTTTCATTAAAATTTTGACTTCATTAGAGCAACTAATTTCGAATAGATTTGAACATCACACATTAGTTTTTCATATCATACAGGCTGATAGTTGGATCCCTCTTCCATTCGTCTGTCTGACAGCAACTATGTTCAACATTAAAAAGATCACTTACCTGTTCCGTGCCTTGCTATAGAAATTACCGTTACTCTTTGGAAATATTCGGTCGCTTTAGTAAGTGTTCAAAGGACGAATGAAGTAAGAGGAAGGAGATTTTCGTTGCTTCTTGTTTTATTATTGAAGCATGTAAGGAAATACCTGTGTAGTATCAAGTTTTGGAGTCAGATGGCAGCAGGAATGACTGTACACTGCTGCTGGCCTAAATCAAAGTATGGTACTTCCTGACTTTTCTATCTTGATAAGAGGAAGGGCGGCGGAGCACTGCTCAGAAAAAAGGGCGGCAGGACCAAACTGAATCTTTCTGAAAGAACACACAGGAATGTTTACGTGAAAGATCGCAGGTGTCACGGAAAGGGTAAGAAGTTATTGAAAACTAATTGAATACAAAAGTTATTGATGTGATGTCAAATTGTACATGATTCGGCGAAAGTGTGTTAAAACATTGCGAGTTAACTATGTAACTGGATAATGAAAAATGATAAAGGCAGAAATACTTTTCACAACTTCATAAAGTCAGGAGTAAAACAGTTTATTGTTCTATTGGGATTGCTTTCTTCGTTTACATCCTTCGTTCACTATCAGTTTTTGGCCTCAAGATTCCAAAATCTGCTTCGGTACGTATTGTCAGAAAGTCCTGCATCATTCGAAGTAGCCTTGGATTGCTGCTTCGATCATGGTCTCTGTGAATCATACGAAGAAGTGACTATTCTATAAAGTGACATTTATAAACTGTACTCACTGTGAAAAGTGTTTGCCTTAACTATGATTTGATTAACTGGTTGCACACTTTCTGAAACTAGATGGTAATGTTTTTTAACATACTTTGCACCGATTAATGTACAATTTGGCATCACATCTTTATTATTTTATACTGGATTTTTTTTTTATTTAATTATTTTTAAACGTTAATGATTTTTTGCCTGTTCATTAATATCATCTGCGGTTTTGCGTGTAAACACATTTACGTTCTGAAACGACCGCCCTTGTGTCTCAACAATTTCCTTTCCGTCTTAGTAATCCTTGATTCATTGTTCAGGTTATCTGATACGTTAATAATTATCGCATGATTTTCTTAGAATTCTTCCCCTAACTTAGAACTCTTCCCCGAAAATAGTTTATATAGAGTAGAACCTCTGTTATCCGAAATAAAGGGGGTGGAGTTTATTTCGGTTTAAAATAAATGTGTATTTTTTCAAAGTTTAAAGTGAAAAAATTGAAGACAATGATAAAAAATACACTTTTAGATTACGTATATAACAGACTTTTAATAAAGCTTTAAATGCTTCTACAGTTGGACAACTTCTTATACAACTAAGTTTACTGTTTTTTTGTAAAAAAAAAAAGAAAAGAAATCTTCTATCTTTTTCTGTTAGCATTTCAAATTTTATATTTTTCG
>JAGDQP010007722.1:30106-66027 GCA_022664845.1 Lepisma saccharinum | reverse complement strand
CGCTTCTGGGCGATTGCTGCCTTCAGACGGTCCAATTGTTGACAGTATAGTTCCGAGTTAAGGGTTTGGCCGTAGGGGAGCAGCTCATAGTAGATAATTCCCTGCCAATCCCACCAAACACACAGCAAAACCTTCCTGGCCGTCAATCCTGGCTTGGGCACCGTTTGCGCAGGCGCACCGCGCTTCGACCACGACCGTTTTCGCGTGACGTTGTCGTAAGTGATCCACTTTTCATCAACAGTCACCAACCGCTTCAGAAATGGGTCACTTTTGTTGCGATTCAGCAGCGATTCGCAGATGGAAATTCGTCCATGATTTTTGTTTGCGTTAACTCGTGTGGCACCCATACATTAAGCTTCTCTGTGTATCCAGCCTTATGCAAATGGTTCCACACGGTTTTTTGTGCAATGTTTAGCTCTTGGGCAATCGAAACAGTGCTTACATGACGGTCGGACGCGACAATGTCCATGATTTTATCGACATTTTCGACACTTGGCCTTCCAGTGCGTGGTACATCTTTGACGTCAAAATTACCGGAACGGAATCGACGAAACCAAAATTGCGCGTGATTGGTTGTTACAATATCAGGACCATAAACACTATTCACATTTGCAGCCGCCTGGCTTGCGTTTTCGCCTTTATCGAAGAAAAACTGTAAAATATAGCGTATTTTCTCTTTGCTAGTGTCCATTTTGACGCGCGCTCACACAACACTGAGTCAACTCATCACAACTATCTGAACAGTGTTTGTAGTACGCAATCTCATCGTTTGAACGCCATCTCGTTGAACCCGATCGGACCTATACAACGCGAGATACAGATCACTGAAGCCATCTATTGGCAAAATAATGGATTACTTTTTACTACACCAGATATTAAGAACAAAAACTACTCGACTAAACTACAAGACTAAGTGGAGAAGTACACTTGGGAATAATTCAAGTTGCCTGAAAACATTTTTTTTTTCTCTGCTGTCAGGTTAACAAAGCTGATTATTACTAGAAAGGCATGGGCACGATATACATTCAACAGAGCGAACGTGCAAGTAGAGAAATAAGCTTGCACTAAAAATGAGACTCATTGCACATTTCTTCGTCACAAGCGACCATCACCAATACTAGCAACATCACTGAACTGAACAAGAACAATTATGGTTTTACCTACCTGCCATGTTTAATGACATATTAATGAATACAACAGATGTTTCCATTGAATATAGTCGGGGCAACCGGAAACCCAGACAGCGCCGATTGTTCCTGGCTCCAACGATCATTGGACCGTCGAGTGGATACTCTTAAGCTATCCGTTACATCCTTTGAAACATGCAAATAATTATTTGTTAAGTTGGGATTTTTCAACTTTATGAACACCTCGTACAACTATGGACATTATATGTTTATATAGTTTACTCATAAAAATAATGATCGAGCAGCCGTAGCTCAGTGGTAGAGCGTGGCGTAACATTTGGGAGGTCGTGGGTTCCATCCCAGAGGCCGAATATCCTGACTTAAGTTTTTTTGGGGATTTTCCTCAGTCCCACCAGGCAAATGCCGGGATAGCACTTTCAGCATAGGCCCTGGCCGACACTTTCCCAAATCCTTTCTCCTCCCCTATTCCAATCCTCATACGTCAAAACCATTCCAATTTTAAAATGTCAGGAGTGATCAAAAACCTTAATGTTTTTGAAATTTTGAAAACTGCGTTGTAGAAATGTATTATACAGTAACCAACAACTACTACCAATTACAAATTAATGTGTCTAGTTCTAGTAGCTGTCTTATGAGTCATGAAACTACAGGTCCAGTCATGCTACGGTGTTTAAAAATCATCGTTATAAGATAAAGGCTGAATTAAGAACCGAAACAAGAAAAATAAATATTTTGAAAATATGTAAAAACATGCGGTTTCGAAGTCAGAGGCAAGAAATTGTGACAACTGATGCAGTAAATCAACAAACGATGACGTAAAGCGTGGCGGCTTAGCAAATTACAATGATAGAAGTCGTACCCTAGCATAGAGAGGGTTCTTCTGCACGTAAGAATATCATTCTCAACTTACTGATACTGTGCAGAAATCCTCTTGGCTGGATTCATCAATACTCAGATACAATCCTTGGGTAAAACTTCGATTATGATTTGCTAAAACCATCTTACTTCATTATTTGTAGAGAAATTACGTCATTTGTCACGATTCAATGCCACATTCAGGCGCCTTTCGCTCCAAAAGTACACACGTTTTCCAATTATTTTCTTTTTCAACTGTTTTGGTTGAATGAATTTATCCTTCAATTTATGACCATCATTTCTTGACACACCCTGTACAGTAACAGTAATCAGCAGTTCTAGTATAGTAACTCATGGATTTTCGTAAGCATCATTACACTACTGTGTTTGTCCAAATACGTGTCTCTACATTATATAATACTTCATAGTACTGTTTTCAATAACGGTTACATTTCTGTAATACTTTTGTACAGTACATATTTTCTGTAAAAGTTTATTGACGTACCGTCACCCACCTCACGTTTCGACGTAATCTGACATTTCGTTAACTTCTCATCGAGTCAGGAAAATTCTTCAAGTTCACGACAAAGAAATATTTTTCTTACTACATAGCGTAACTCAATTTTGCAGATACGTCACTACGTGAGGTAAGCAATGAAATATGTGACTAGTTATTTTTCATACATTGTTCTTTGACTTAAAGAGTTAAAATAAAATAAAAGCCAGACCCCCCCCCTCAGAATTTTGAGAAGTTAGGAAACACGAAAGACATTATTATAATTTTGTAAATCACGCAAGCGAATATTAATTATGGAATTCTGTGATATGAAGCGATAAGTTAGCTAACAGGCAAACATTCAGGTGTCAACCAGCTAACCAGAATTCTGTGCCCGGAAGCATTCATTTTTAGATACGAATAAAACACAACACATATTTTCAAAATGAAACACACAGAAGAACGCGAATGAAACGAAAAGCTACAAACCACTGATCTTTAACTTTACATGTCAAAAGCATATTGAAAAATATAATATTTCCACATTTACTACAGAAAAACAGAAAATTGTTGACATGACCAGGACTCGAAACATGAACTTTTCGCACGGCAAGCGAACCCCCATGAAGGCTCTGCGAAACAGTGTTCAGAGTAATGCTTCTACTAGTCTCAGTATGTCAGACTTCACTCATTAATTACCATTTATGTCCTTCCTATTTGAACGCTAAGTTTTATTAACCCTTTCCGCCAACCATGAACCCGTCTTCTTCTTCTTTCTTTCTCTTCTTTGTTTCGTCTCTGGTTGCTCTTTTCTTCTATTTTTCTATATTATTTCTTTGTTCTCCCCTTCACCTTCATTATTTTTAATTTATTATTTCCCCCTCCTCTCTGATCTTTACCCTCTTATGCCTTCAGGAAACCCTTTACCTGCTTCTAGTAACCTTCGCACTTTTTTCTCCGTTTGGTGTTTTCTCCGACCCATCTAGTTATTTTCCCGCCTCTATAACCTGGCCACACTGTTACCCAGCATCAATTGACAACATATGACGTTTCCATAACACCAGTTTCGCACCTGTCCGCTCTGTCCATTTTCTCTCCTACGAGTTGAAAACGCTTTTGCGAAACGTACAGCTTTTCTATTGTGTTTGTGATGTTATTGTACAGCTGTCCGGATTGGCAATATAGTAGGTAACATTTACATAGAAAGAAAATGGATGGTACTTACGTAATACCTTGATGAAAGTCACGTTAACAATACACAATCAACACTGTAGAGTCACTTAGAATTTTCGCATATGCGCCATCAGGAGAAGAGAATAAAGAAGAGAATTTTCACACGCGTTCACAACTTAAAGTGACAGAAAAACAACATGGCGGACGCCCACATGTATCTATCTATCTATCTATATATGTTTTGCTAGATACTCGATCGATATGGACAATTTGGTTATGATCTGAATTTTTGACATCGGGATGTTTGTGTGTAAGAGGCGAAATTGACCAACCTGTGAAATCAAAATTTGCAAGCACTCGCATACTTATTTACTTACTCTATGCTTACGGAATTCGCAAGCTCATCGCCGCAGTAACAAAACGTTCGCCATCGTGTTCTATCCTGGGCAAACAAGATCAAGGCAGTTTTCCTCACAAACACCTACTTCTCGAATATCCCTTCTAATATTGTCCTCCCAACGTCATCTCGGTCTTCCTAACGGTCTATTTCCCTCCCGCATTCCAACCAGTGCAATCGCTTATCTCGTGCAAACTTATCGTTTCATATTTTAAGAGTTCCATAATGACTACTTTGCCAGCTTTACAAAATTGTAAAAGTGTTTTCCAATTTTCCTAAATTCTCAAAGCTCGAAAAAAGTGAGGGGTGAGCTTATTGTCGACTCTTAAGTTTTGAAACCTCACTGAACCGGAAGTCGAGGATAGTCGTAAGTCATACCATAACTTACTTTATCAAATACTCCATACAAGCGAATATATTTTAACAACGTCAACTATCATGACATAAAGTAAGTCTTACTTTGCTCCTCGAACAGATAATGAACTCCCAGAGCTTTCAGGTATGGAATAAGCGGTCGCGGGTCGTAAGCAGTGCTTCCTGGATCGACAGTAGCAGCACCCAGTTCAAAGAAGATCCCTTTGGATTGTGCGTAGTATTGATACTGATGAAGCGTATGGAGGAGACTAAGGGAATCTTTCCCTCCTGATAAACACACCAGAACTTTGTCTCCATTTCGAATCATGTCGAATTCTTGAAGTGCCTGCAATAAAAGAAGAATGAGGTAAGTTCTATGACGCTACTTTACTTTTGTTTTCTGTTTAACAGAAGGGGAACAGTGGTTAAGGTCCACTCGATATTTTACAAAATAACTCCAAGGTAATGATCGTAATACAACAAATAAAGAACTTAATTTCTTATCATCGCTGTTAAAGAAATTTCGTGTTCTATATCTAATAACCTAGAGGCTTAAAAGCAACAACACTTTACAGTGCGACAGGAACAGGACAATTGGCATATTTCACAATATTTTGACAAAATCTTCATATTTTACAGCTTTATTAAAAAAATATTTATCTGTGTTTTAATGTTCTATGCCAAAATTATTTCATATATGATAAACATTTTCATTGGAAGTCTGCCATGTTAGAAACTGATTTAAGCCGTGGAAGCGCCAACAAGTTGTTTTTGGACATATTTGAACGTGGTTGTTCCTGAAATGACTTGGGAACTTTATAAATGGAAGAATAACGTTCTCGTCATATTTTCACTCTAAAACTATGGGGCTGAATATTCTTTAGATCCGTGTATAAGCACATTAAGAAGCTCTTTACAATGTGACTGAATATTACATGCATGGACTATTATGACTTGTTAATCTATTAACTTTAGTTATGAAGTTATGTGGGAATACTTGAACATAAAATATTAAAAATTTAGGTACGGATTTTCCCGTTATTTCTGACTGACAGAAGGTTTGGACTGTAACAGGAAAATAAGGAAAGTAAAGATACATGTAAAGATACTTTTTAAAAAATAATAATATTTGTTTTTCATATTCTTTAATCTTTGATTTCACATTTTCGTAGAATTTTCATCATAAAAACCGTTCTCTCATCAATCACATTGCCAAAGTTACCAAAACACCCACGACTATGCCTGGTCCTGTACCTAGATCTACTGACATTTCTGGCTTGATCTAATTTTAGCCCTACTGGAGCAAGAAGCTTTTAAGGACGAGACCTACTTTAACGTGGGATCCGAATCACGCTCGGATATTAATCCAAGGCAGAGTGCTGGTGCACAGACCAAAACGTGACGCCACGTATCACGAAAGTGATCCTTCTCCATCACTCCATCTGCCTTCCACGTGGTAACTTGATTACAGGACTTCGCCGGTTGGTTATTTTACATGACTTATCAACTTGTTCTATTATTGAGTATATAAGAGTCTCCCAGTCCCTGATCTGGACTACGACTATCCTTACCCTCAAGCAAGCATTAGCTACTGGACTTACTCCGCATTCATTTCCCCCTAAACATGCTGAATTTCACGTTCTAGTATAAAACTGCAAAGGACCGAGGAAGATATAGTAAAATCTTGAAGAACTTTTGAGTTCTAGCTCCCACCATTCAGGGCAAACAAAGGTCTATTTGATTACCAACACAGATACCCCTTACTGGATTCAATAGTTTCCATTTTTCTAGGTTATCATTTCAATATAATGAATTTACCGCTTATCTTAATTTCTTTTTTATGATTATCAGCTACTAAATATTCTATCTCTTTTTGTGTATCGCTTGTGTTACACATCGTTATGGTTGTTTCACCGTAATTAGCAGAGAAATGGCGTATCTGACTAGTTTAAATATAAAATAACAAAAATACGAAGACAACTGTATAAAACTGCTTTTGCTGGTTAAAATTATTTGTAGAAGACTACCACTACGATTGTACTACTCGATATTAAAGAGAAACGAATATCATACGAAGGAAGTGGATTCCAAATTTATGCTTTCATTAAATTTCACTTGAGATACATAATGATCCACGGTCTAATGTAAGGGAATACACACAACTATGTTCAAGCGAGATACTGATAATCTTGCATGTTCTAGAAGTTAGAGAATCTGATGAATAGTGCAAGGTCATCCACCACTTTTATGTGGCCACCGAATCACGAATAATGGAAATTTATGCGGACATTTATCTAAGAACTTGCCATCTTCACATACGTTAATGCGTTGTCTCATCATAAACATACACACTATATAAAGCACAAGTTTCGCTACGTGGTGCGATAGCTTCATCAGCAGCAACTTATAAAGCCCAAAGACGTATAAGGAAAGGAATCATAACATTGTTTACGGAACTCGCAAGTTCATCGCCGCAGTAACAAACGTTCTCCATAGGATTCCATCCTGGGCAAGATCAAGCCAGTTTTTATCACGGACACCTACCTTTCCAAGATATTTTCTATTATTGTCCTCCCAACGACCTCTCGGTCTTCTCCCCTCCGACTTACCAACCAAGATGGAAAGACAGGAGAATCTTCGTTTCCCCCCCCCCCCCATCCGAGCTGCATGGACTACCCTATCTTAGTCGTCTCGATTTCATTATTCGTACAACCTCGGATGAATCGTACAATTCGTGGAGTTCTTCATTATGCAGTCTCCTCCATTCTCCAGTCATCTCGTCCCGTATATCTTTCTTCAAACCTTATTTTCAAACACATGTAATTTATCTGCTAGGGTCATACTCAAACTTTCGCAACCGTAAAGCATTACCGACAGAATAATAGTTTCTTATGTTTTCAATTTCAACTTTCTAGATATTAATGGCAAGGTTTGGAGTTTCTGGACTGAATAGAAACATTAGTTGCCCGGTGCTAAGCGATTTATTATTTCTTCCGCGACCTCCTTTTTTGTTTGTTACATAAATGCTTCTAAGTATTTAAATTTGTTTACTTTCTCTATGATTTCATTCTTAATTGTCATGTGTCTATCGCCTTCTCCTCTGTGTTTCGGATTATTATAATGTATTTTGTTTTTTCTACGTTAAAACATGGACAATAATATTTCAGAACTCCCCTCACTTCTTGGTAAATTTAGCTAAAATAAATCTGCAAACACTGAACATAATCAAGCTAGTGTTCATCTTAAGTTTTTCTCTTCAGGAAAGTGACTCAATATAATTTTCTTAACGAAATTAAGCCGAGAAAAGAACTTGAATTATGTTAATAACCATTAGGCACTTTTGGTTCACGCCGCAACGATACGAACGATATCATTCTAACCCCCAGGTTTACAATCGACGGCTAATCTTCTGGTCACGGCTAAGTTGAGGCCACGTCATATTTTGCAGTACGCCGATTGGCCAAAATATGACTTGGCCTCAACTTAGCCCTGACCAGAAGCTTAGCCGTCGATTGTAAAACTGGAGTTAAGTGTTTTTAATTATTGTTGTAAATATTCTAGGGTATCTATAACCCGGGCTGTGTGTATACTCGGGATTGTCTCCCTTATAAAGACGTTCGTATGAAACTAAGGAGTTCTACTCATTTTAGAATAGAGATTCGCAGGAAGACTCAATACAAAATACGGCAAACTTAACTTTAGCAGATATACAGGATGTAAAAGCATGGACTTAACGAAAAGAACTAGTCCTAAATCTCGAACAAAAGTACATATCCCATCAAAAAAAAAAAAGACTCGATGTGTGTGTGCTATGGATTATTCGTCTATTAGTCGTGGTGGCCATAGCAGTGGCCTTGTAGTCATAATAAGACGCCTAATAATACTATATATCTTGTCTCTATAGGTGAAATACAGTCATCACACGGCACAGAATGTATTCAACGTCCTTGTCGAACACATGAGCGACCGCGTTATTGCCCTTCACAATAGACAATCAGTGGCGAAAGGAATAGACTGGCCTCCTGACTCTCCTGATCTCAACCCTTGTTTTTTTTTTTCTCTCTCTCTCTCTTTTGGGGTTACCTGAAGAATGAAGTCTATATACACATTCACAACAGTATCGTTGACTCTATACAACAGCAATTGTCGCTGAATTACCGAGGCTGTCTGGCTATGTATCCACTTCTGTGGTGGCTTATTTTGTACGTCGCCTCAATCACGTAATTCCCTGTGAGGGGTCGCACATTGAACACATAATTTCATTAATTCCGTAGGATGTTCTGTAATATCTGCTGTCGTTCGAGATTTATGACGTTTCTTTTCCGTAAGTCCATTTTCTTTTACATCCTATGAAGAAAATCTGAAATTTGATCCTGCAACATCGATTATTTTGAGAAGATCTCTAAAAATTGTATTTAAGAACTATTCTTTTTTCTATCTTTGTAAGAATAACAAGAAAACGTTACCTCAACTGCCGGTTTCCATATGTACTTCGGAGGACAGTGCCATCTCACTTCTACGCCGGCATCTTTGGAAGACAACGCCATCTGTCTGCCTGAAGGAAGTTCTTGAGATTTTACCTGCTCCTCATTCACCTGTTCCGCCGACGAATAATCACACTTAGCAGCAACAGTTTCCTGTACTCGAGGACATGATTGAATTTCACTGAATTCTACTCTCGGGCAGAAATTCGGCTCGTTGTCTTGAAATGATAAATTGATGCCACTATCCTGAGAACTCACACTATTAACACCACACCTCACAGGTCTTGAAACACCATGTTCCAACGCGCGATTCGACACGGATGTTTCGTTTTCATCATCGCCGTCCCTACTGACCGATCTTTGTTTCGGGACGTCTACGGTTACTACGCGATCACTTAACTCAAGACTCATCTGATGAGCTGAACACAAGTCCTTGGGGCTTACAGCGGTGTCTTTGTCTTCTGGGCTTTCTGCAATAAGAACATCGACCACATTAATTACTTCGTGGAGTTCTGATTTCACTTCACCAACCAGTTCCTTCGACACTTCCACGAGGTATTCCGCAACTTCTTCCACTTTGAGCGATGCCGCCGCCGATTCGTCTCTCTGTTTATTGACAGCCGCGAAATCTAAACTATCCTGATCCACACTTTCCGACAGAACATCTTCGACTTGAGATATGACTTCTCGAATTTCGGATTTTATTTCTGTAGCGAGCTCTTGGGTTTTTTCTTTTACATACGCGTGGAGTTCTTCTTGGTGGTGAGAAGAGAAAAGTGATGGTGACATTCGTCCCAAATCACTAGTAAAGGAAATGCTTTGAAGAACGTTGGGAACGGGTGATTGAGCGCGGGCAAGATCAAGTTCCAGTGATCGGTTAGTGTCTGTCTGAATGCTGCATGAACACTGTTTTTGTTGGTCTTCGGGCACAACACTACTCGACGGACTTCCTACTGGCGAAGAACACGACGTTCCAAGAGGTATCACTGGTTGCGCTCTTGGACTGCCACAAGGGGAGATTTTGATTGGTAATTGGAAGAACATGTTGGAAGGGGTCACTCTGTCACCTATTGCAAAGTTCACCGGACTATTTCTCATATGATGAGTTTCAGTCGATGGTGGAGATCCGTTCGAGGAATCTTGAATAATGTTCACCACTGGCGGAGTTCTGCATTCCACGTTCCCTCTACAGATACCGTTAATTTGCTCTGGGCTTAAAGGGACTTCTTCGATTCCCCTTGAGCCAAGATACTTGACAGGGTCGAAAGGAACATCATGCCGGACATTTTGAGAGTTTCCTAGCAAAAGATCTTGAGCTTCACTTGGCAATATAAACCAGCGTAACTTCTCGGTCTCTTCGTCGAACATTGCCGAGTGGTCTGGAAGCGAGCACCGTTGAGCCATCTGGGGAAAAAAAAAGGAATATAAATATACACACGTTAGTGAATTATATTAACAATAACAAAAACTGTTAAATGACTTATCAGCACATTTCAGATTTTGAACTTTACAGTACACAGGATGAAATACGAATATTAATCTGATTCTCAACATATTCTATTGCACAGTTAATAAAAGGAAGTACGTTTTATTTAACGTGAAAAAGGTAACAATAATGGCCTTGTATCCAACTTAACGATGATCGATTGCTAAGGCTCTATCGTAATACGAACATTAAGAAAAAAAAGATATATAAATTACGCAACGCTAAAAATTCAAAGAAGATGAAAACATACTATGAAGTACAGCTCAATCACTCTCATTCAAACCTCACAATTTCTTTCCCTTTCTCACACCGCACCTCCACCCCACGTTGGTAGAGTGTTGGTTTCGTATTGGGACGTCCTAAGTTTGATACCAGCGTCCGATTATCCAAACTGAAGCTTCCTCAGTCAAAACAAGCCAAATTTCGGGATGGTAGCATTGAGCAATATATAGGAGTGCCAAGTTGCATATGTGACAATAGTTTGAACTAAGAGAGACCACTGCATAGTAGTGGCACCTATCGACCAAGGTATGCACTATCTACATCAGCTTTTTGCTTACTACTCTTAAAAAGATGGCAGCATAATGTATCCAGTTAAAGTCCGTTCATAATGGATTTAGAGCTGCTATCTTTGTCTTTGGGAAATTAAAAAGGTAATTGTTCTCCCATTTCTGACATTATTTCGACATCAGGAAGCAACACAAGGTTTTACATGTTGACGTTCGTGATGTTTTGTTTGTGGACAGAACTGTACATTATATAGTAAATACATATCATCTAAATATCGCTCCAACAACTTCAAGGACAACCAGTACCACAAAGATCATGCTACTTTGGCGCTTCTGGTATGAAGAAAACGATTCTACTGGACATGGACGCGTACTTTCCGAATAGAAACGACGTTCGCCGAAGTGTTTGTTCTTTGTCAGCGGTTAGTCACATTGTGTTCTTGTTCAATGTTCAAATAACAACGGTCACAATTAGAAAAAGGTTTTTAGAACACACCTCTGCCGTAAGATAGTTCCATACTGTTCCCCCTCTACAGTTCATATGTTGAACTCCTTGAGCTGTTGACCCATTTCGTACAGCACGATTTGCAGAAACGCTGAGGAACTGAAATCTTTCCATGTAGTGGAATGCCTCCCTCGACTCGTTACCGTTGGTTTTATGCACAGGCAATTTTGGGTGATCGCAGCTTCTAGATGTCGAGGATACGATTCCTCAAAGTATGGGACATCCTTTATGTTCATCTCGACCCGTGCCCGCTGTAGCAGCGCGAAATTGATGGATCAGTAAAGACACTACAAAAATTAAACTTGAATTTTAAAAAATCTGTATAAAAAGACCTACTGCGATGCAATTAGGATCAGACCAAACATCGCATTATAGGAGGAAAAAAAAATTGAAAGCTAAGTTTTGATAACAAAGAAGCGATAAAAGGAACTCAGGCTTTATGAAAATTTCCTCGCTCTGTGCAGAGTTAATTTTCTTTTTAAAATTATTTATGTAAGTGATAATGGAACATGCTTCCTTAACCGTGTGTGAGCAGTCCATGTTTTGGCTTTGTGTATGTGCAGATTCTATTCTGTACATTTTTTTCACAGTGCAAATGTTTAGGAAGACCAGAAACAGGATTCTCTGAATTCGCATCCCTCTCGTGTTCACTAATCATAACCGATAAACTTCGTCTGGGTAGACACAGAAGATTGCACTTGATTTGAAAAATAACTCTTAAATCCGGTGAGTTACTTGTCTACATTTCGGGGGGGGGGGGGGGCCCAATGCCGGGGTTAAAAACATTTTTTTTTTTTACAAGAACCCATCAAGTTTCGGTTGATCCCATCGAGTTTCATCAGGTGGTAAAAGAAAATGGTAAAATGGTTTTTACCATTTTCATTTACCGCCCAATGAAGACTGACTGGATGATTCGAAATATCGTGACTATAATTTTCTTCACCAACATGTTGTGATGGTACCACCGCACTAACCACGGTGTCTACAAGGTCCAGGAATGAAAGGAAAGTCAACAATTTAAGTGAAAGGTCATGGAAGTCAAGGATTTGGCTTTTACTTGTAACGAAAGAATGATTCGTTTTCATAGAATTTGTTCCTTCAATTTTTTTTCACTGTAATGGGACAACCCGGAGCCCTGTTTCAGTTGATTAACAAAATAATTAATAGCTACATTTATTTTTGTTACAGTCATAAAACTCTGAGTTTTGGTACAACTGGCTCACATTGGTAGAGGATTATTTTTTAAAACTATACCAGGTGTCTGAAAAGAAGTCTGTTACCATCCTCATTATTAAAAAGCGCTAACGCGTTGAGCTGTTAACGATTTATTTAGGGTCAGAGTTCGAAATAAATCATTCCGGAAAACCGTCACCTCTAATTGTAATCCTCCCCCTCTCCTAAAAAAAAAAACTTTTGAGGCGAAAGCAGCATGGTTAAATAGTAATGTTTGTTAGTTATATCGTCACAGAGATCAACAAATACTGTACGTCTGTATAAGTCACACAGTCCGTGCTAGAACACGATCACATAACACGCTAAAAATCGTGACTGAGTGATCATGTAATAATGTGTAGTCGTCCTTGGGTTTCTGTGTGCACGGTTCAACGTATGGACATCCCGTTAGCGCCAAAGCGTTTGTTTTTAAATATCCTTTCCAGCGATATGCTACAAATATGGGAGTTCCATTCTAAAATTTTAAGTAGCTGCCCCCTTCCTTTATCAAAAGGGGCAACTTCCATCATCACCTTTTTTGAACACGTTCTTCTTTTACTTATTAAAAAAAAAAAAAAAAAGGTTGAAGGTTTTTCAACCCAAGAACCAAGGGTTGATCAGTGCAACATATAATATGCTCAAGAATGGCCATTATTATTATTATTGGGGGGAGAGGGGCAAGGTCAAGGAAAGTCATTTCATTTTTTAAATGTCAGTAGACACCCTGATTATATATACAGTGGACAAAAGTATTTTCGCTTTACAACAAAAATTTCTATGGCAACCGATGTTTTTCTCTGTCAGATTAATTTATTACTTCATTATATATACTCACATACGTAGATATCCTATTATCTTACGTTAACCTAACCTCAACAGATGGCAGAAATAGTGTTTTCGTTACTAAGGATTGATTCAAGTTCTTCCACCATCTTAGTTTCTTCCAAATATATATCATTCAACTTCGACCATGTTATGTTTACAAGAAAGAATTTTCTGCTTATCGGGTTAAAAAAAAAAACGTGGACGGCGCATGGGGAATATGGAGGTAGCGCCCCACACATTCTCGACCTACGGTACGAAGTGAGATGGGGTGGTTAGTCTCACGCTCGACTGCTTTTACCTTCTCAAGATGCCCACGAGTACCAAGGATGCACTGCTACTCAATTTGATAGAAGGCTGAGTGCACCTCAGAACGCCAGGCATGGCAACACTGAGAGAAAAGTTTCCAGCGTCCTGGCCGGGATTTGAACCAGGGCTTACCGATTCGTAGTTAGACGCGCTACCGCCTGAGCCACCACGACTTCTTCCGCTTATCGGGTAGTCAACGAAAAACCTCCCTACCCAAACAAACGTGTACGTTATTTAACAAAAATAAAAGTACCACAAATTGAACCAGTTTTTTTTCCTTCATCGTAGCTGCCACAAGAACGTCTCCTGCCTGACATTCCTGGTACAGCTCCGTAGCACGCTCAAGGCCTTCGCAAGGTCGAGTGGGGTACAACTGGATCGTCTGACGGTGGTTCGAATTTGACGTCACATTAAGAACACTCACCCTGAGACAAACTGTCAACAGACCATTACAAATCTTAGCACTTCAGTTGGGAAGGGAACTAACAATGGCCAGGTAGACTTTTTTGAACGAGTGTACTTGGAAATTTTGAAACAGAGAACTGTCCCAGTTAATAAAGATGCTCCTAGACTGCTTCCCATTTGGTTTCCCCTATTTATTAAGCTTCAAATACAGCTAGAATTGCCATTTTACACCGAAACTACTACTGATATCATAGCAATACACATTTTCTTTCGTAAAAGGGAAGGAAAATTAGAAATAGATCGAAAGCAACACAAGAAAAAGAAAAGTCATTAAATCTTTTAAGAAAACAAGAGTACTCACCTTTCTTGCTTTGTTAAAGATGTTTCTTGCTATCTGTAAACAATCGGCATAATCACGTGGAAAGTTTCCCGCATTTGACACCTTAGGCTCATTATATTGCATCTTTCCATTGGTATAATGAACAGAACCAAGCCACTTTCGATCTTTGAATACCTGCAAACATGAAGGAAGGTAAAGATAAGTTTACAACAACAGAATTATTTAACGAGAGCTGAGTAATAGTGGTAATTACAATCCACCAGATAAGAAGGAAGTACATGGAAATATAGTGGGGATAATTTGTTACAAGTTTTTACATACAACTCAAAACAAGGGGAGAAATCGGTAAATTTGAAAACACCAGTCACTGACTCAGCTCCTTAATGCCGGTCGCGTCGGGTGCTTTGCCAATGAAGCTGCGATATGATCAAATTCTGTTTGTGATTTATTTCTCGGGGTCTCAGTTTAAAGATAAAAAAAGATAAAATTAATTGTTTGGGCGGTAACAGCACTATGGCTTACGCCCGGGTCTCAGTTTAACTGAGACGATAAAGCACCTGATTGGCAATCGGAAGACTGAGGATTGAAACTTCGTTAGGTACGAGGCCAACTTTTCAGTGCAAGTTATACTCACACAATATTTGTATAAAAATAAATTAGTAACTATAACCAAATAAACCATTGTTAGCCCTGGAACACCAACACAAAACAGAGCATCAAAACAAAACTACAGTAATCGGAAAAGCCGTACAGTTTTCAAACGACAAATAATAATAGGATCCACAGCATTACAGAAGATATCGGAACATAAATAGAGAACAAGCCTAAGATTTATCCGACACTGACTCACCCAGGTAAAGGTAGAAAGATTTTCATGATATGATATGTCTCACAAACTTTGTATTTCCAGAAAAAGTAGGAAGATTTCTACGACACTATCGCAGAAAATATCCTATATTTTCGAGCAAAAGTCGCAACATTTATTCGACAATATCAAACAAACGCTATATCTCCAGGTAAGAATCCATATCTCACTGGTACAAAAATGCTAGATGCCGGGAAATCTCTTGGGGAAAAGTCGCCTGTTCTTGTTTTCTGCTTAGAGAGGCTAGTATTACGCGTAAGAACGAACGGTTTTTTTTTTTTTAATTATTAAGCCTCCTCGCAGCATTATCATGGAGGTTAGAGACACTGATACTTCTTTTTTTCTGCTTCTTGTGTTGTTAATGTTCATCTACTATTTAGTACAATACTATGGGATGATCACGAACGTAACGAAGGAGATGTCAACAGTTCTTGTGAGGTAACATACCTCTCTCTCTCTCTCTCTCTAGAAAGAAAGTTGTTACTATGGGATGTTACAGGATATACTGGCTTCTTTTACAACCAGCAATAATCACCTCCTTAATAGTTAATGGTTCTTTAATTACTTTTAAGTTAAAAAGTACTTTGGCCTCTACGTTTCTACAAATTGACAGTACTCGAAATATTCCTAAAGAACCCGTCCTCCAAAGTTATACGTAGGCAATTATATATGTGTTCTTCCAAAAGTTATGTGGCTGTTATGAAGCGGGACTTATTCTTTAACATGCCATAAAAAAAAAAGTTATTTTCCTAACTAAGAAAACAGCGCTGTAAACTGCATTACTCTAGATCTTCACGCAAGAAAAGTGACTTGGAAAATAAACACACACAATGGTGAAAACTAGATTCCAATAGTCATGAATGCGACTACTTCTATGCAGTATCAAGTCCTTCTCCACATATGCAGATGTTTCCATTCCTCTACAATTTTTAGGCCAAAAACCTCAAAAAGAAATCGTTCAACCAGAAGCTAAAAAATCAACAATGCTCTATACTGCAAGTCCTGCAATAGGACGAAGACATCTAAACTGTTTCAATAAATGTCATGGTACCAGTCCCCCCCCCCCTCCTTATCCATATCTGTACTATTTCAACAAAATGATTTCAAACTCAGAACAGAAATGCAAGTTTTTCTTTCTTAATCACTTGGCTAAAAGTGGTTGTACCAGCTTCTTCACAAGTAACATCCTTGTTGATGAAAGAAGCTCTATTTCTTCAATAGCACTACTGACTTACAAAGTCCGTCCAGCAATGTCAAGGCTTTCTTATAAACCACGTAAATTAGATGCTCATTCTGGAATGTTCCGGTGTCCAGAAAATACAAGGACTTAGGCATCTATGGCTCATAAGTCACACTATTTCAACTGGACACTCAAATACAGATAAGAAATATGTATTTAAAATCGACATAAAAACGTTATCAAAGATTAGGTGTCATTGGCCAGTGATTGAAGATAAAATTGGCGGGAAATGTTAGTAATACCATGGATGGCCACTTATAAATATCTGGCGTTAGTTTACACTCAATGCTACGCACTACAGAGACAGGCAGTCAAGGGACGCTGATAGCTGCACGTCGGGATGCTCATGGTCACCAGAGACCGACACTGGTACAAGTGTAAAATTGGATAGAATCCGTAGAATGGAACACGAATACTGCGTATAAAGTTATTCACGTGGGATATAGTCTGACAGAGTGTCACTATCTGGATGGCTATGTGCGGATGTCAGTGATATCACCGTTGTGCGCGACAATGCGTGTACAGTAACACTAGATATTCATTAAGTGGCGTACCACGAACAATGCTATTAATAACTTTTCTCGACAATCTCTCTTCAACCACTGGCGAATGGCACCTAATCTCTGACACACAAACTCCGTTTTTAATTCTGATTTTAAATACACATTTCTCTTCTAGATCTGAGTGTCCACTTGAAATAGTATTACTTGTCTGCCCGGGATATGGTAAGAGAAGGAGTCGGTAAGGGCCTAAGTTGAAAGTACATCTCGGGCCTAAGTTGAAAGTACATCTCAGCATTTGCCTTGTGTGACAGAAAAACCTCAGTCAAAATGGTGGACCACTGGGATTAACTGAATGGAAGGCAACGCTCTACCAACTGAGCTACGGATGCTCGGTGTGAATCTAGAAATTGATCTACACACTACCATGATTCAGCTTTCATAGTATCCCACACAGTACACAATGTTGAATTAACGCGTTTTATAAACGTTGTATTTGGTGACGTTGAATTATACGTTTTATCAACGTAATTTAATACACGTTTAAAGAATGACCAGTACTAAACGTTTATTAAATTGTGCTCTTTAAACGTTGAATGTTTGTGTGGTTTCCTAATATACAGAAACAATTTTCAGTGATAGTTTTATACTTAAACTTCATTAGGTGTTATATAATTTCATTTTCAGAGACTCTGGGACTTACGGCCTAGGTAAAATGTTTCAAATTCTCCCACTGGGAATCAAACCCGGATTGTTGGATTGTCAGGTTTGAGAAGAAGTAAAATTTAACTTTCACGACAAATTTCGTATATTTTCCCCAAAATTCCTACTTATAACGAATATTAAATCTGTTGAGATGAACAGAATAATTGTAAGTTTCCCATACCAAAGCCTAGTACTTCAATGTTCAGTACGATAAGCTTTAATTGAAATTACAATTTTAGGGTTGATTCCAGGTTAAAATCCTATAATCAAAGGATTTTTTCTGGAATCAACCCTAAAATTGTATCGTACTGAACATTGAAGTATTAGGATTTGGTCTGGGAAACTTATATTATTCTGTTCATCTTCACAGATTCTAATATTCGTTGTAAGTAGGGATTTTTGGAAAGGTACGAAATTTGTCCTTAAGGTTGAATTTTGCTTCTCTCTAAACGTTGCGTAACGTTGATTAAACGTTGAATAGACGTTTATTCAACGTTTTGTAACATTAAATCAACGTCAATGCCAAAAATAAGTTGCAGAAAAGATTTAATTCAACGTTTATTAAACGCCAGATTCAACGTTGAATCAACGTTTCTTAGAATACTAATCCGATAGTTGTATAAACGTGGAATCAACGTAAATTCAACCAAAATTCAACGTTTATTAAACATTTAAGAAAAAGTTGAATAAACATTTATTTAACGTGATTGTGCTGTGTGGGATACTGCTTCTAGAGCTGCACTATGCTCCCGTAACATATGGTAAATATTAAAATTGAGCACTTTTTCTGGTGAAGAAAATATTACTGAAGTGTGTCCTACTGTTGGAAAATGCTCTTTATAGAAGTTTTCCACCTTTAACTACCATGTTGGACAATGCCGAATAAAGTGCACGTTAGGAAATCCTAATGTTTTTCGTATGCAGTTAAATCATCAGACCTTGAATGATGGTCAAGAATCTAAGTATGAATATCTATAAATCTGGCATATTGTTTCCTAGTTCACGGAATCACCCTCTGAAATGTATGTGACTACTGCAGCTTTCTATTATCTACTTCTTATGTCTGTTAATTCCTTATGCATTCGGCGTGTCACTGCTTTATGGATCCATCATACATAACCAACCATTTTGCATATTTTTGAAGTACAAGGCGTTTTGTAAATTGCACTTGTAAGCTTGCGAAAGAAGTCTGTGATTTTTATCAATCAAACATTCTCCAACTATTTTTCTAATTCCATGGCTAACACTGTTGGACCAATAGCGCAATGAGATTTTCAATTCCTTCTTACCTCTTGCATTGTTTACTTTGTTGCGGTTCAGAGCGAATTCTTGTGCCACTTGTGCTTCAGTATCAGAAGTTTTTCAGGCCCTGTTCCTTGCATAAGTTTATGCTGGAAACACGATTGCAACATACTTCAAAATCCATCATAGAAGAAATATTAAGGCTCCGGTAATTATTACAAACTGTGAGTACGTATTTTTTTTAAATCTACAAATGACCAGTAAAAAAAAAAAACACACTTAAAAGAGAAGGCCGTGTAGCAATCACATCTATGATTCCTTTTCTTAATAGTTTTTACCTTGAAAAAAGTTGACATGCGAATCGAAGAAACTAGTTTGCCAATCATAACTGCAAGGCTGCCTCGACAAAAAAAGGTAAGCAAGTTTGCCACATAAGCAACGCATGGATACTGTAGAGCAATTGTTATCAAGCAGTCAAATTTTGTACCAGCCTAATTGCATGTATATATTTCCCTCAAAAAAGTGTCACGAATATTTTATTGGATTAGATTTATAAACTTACAAGGTTTGATCTATGTCGCCACTCTCCTGTTTCTGGATTCAAGATGTATTGTGGTAACAATTTCCAAGCCTCCGTTGCCACCATTTTCAAGGCTTCCAATACAAAAGCAACTTCGGCTTCCGGCATGAAATATGGAAGACTGATTCGAGCGAAACCTGGTCGCAACATTTCAAAACTGGAATGCTCTTCACGACGACGCAAGTGCGTGCGATCCAGGCGACTGGAAGAAGAAAAGAAAAACAAGTTTTAAGAGGATTGTTGTTGTTTCAAATATTTTTAAGCACAGAGCTAAAGTAATTATCTTTCCCTCCATACCAACCATTTTCCAATAATTTATGCGATACAATATACAGGGTGGTCCGCAACATGTTGGACCCAACTGGCAGACCAATATCTGCAATCAAAATAACAAAAATTGTTCATATGAGCCTTTCTCGAAAATCGCTTCGTTTTTGAGAGACGGGGTTTTCAACTGCGAGCCGAAAATCGAGTTTTTCCAACATATCCTAATAAATCATGAACGATGGGCGAAACTAAAAGTATGTTGTTGGAAGTAGATCTGAAAAACAGTGTGGCTACTAGAAGTTAACCCTTGATATTAGGCTGCCAGTATTGCCAACCGAGAATAAAATTTTACGTTGGTTTATTGGATATTTGGTAATCTATAGTGATCATAAGCATCTTAAGTGAAGCAAAGAATGCAGTTTTGCAGACTGTGGACAATAATAAAAAATATTAATTATTTAATCTCAATAGCATCCAGTTTGCAACATTGCATTCTGTGGTCCACATATAAACCTAATAAACAGCCATAGTGCCATTTGGAAACATAAAAACAAATATTCTTGGCAATATTGTCAAACAATGGTATCACATCTACACTTCGAATATCCACCTTGTTCACGTAACACTATTTCTACCAACATATTTTTAGTTTAAACAGCGTTTGACAGTCGTAAGAGCGGAAAAAGTGACAAAATAAAAAGATGAAAATAAGAGGAACAGGAAAACTAAGAGATATAACATAGATACATACTGAGTACTTGCAAAAATTCTACGCGTTTTATAGATGCCACTCGGATCGTATTACTGACGTCACAGATGACGCTGCGATGACGTGAGTCGTTCACCTCGAAAGCGAGGAGCAGTAGGATAGACAATGAGTTTCTCATAGTACTTTGTGCGCTGAACCGCATAAGGGACGGAGAAAGAAATTAAAGATCAAGCACGTTCTGGACGCCATCCGTGGTTTCTGGAGAGGATCTGGACCAAGCATGTTCTGGACGTCCATCAATGGTTTCTGGAGAGGATCTGGACCAAGCACGTTCTGGACGTCCATCAATGGTTTCTCGAGAGGATCTGGACCAAGCATGTTCTGGACGTCCATCAATGGTTTCTGGAGAGGATTTGGACCAAGCATGTTCTGGACGTCCATCAATGGTTTCTGGAGAGGATCTGGACCAAGCACGTTCTGGACGTCCATCAGTGGTTTTCTAGAGAGGATCTGGATCAAGCATATTCTGGACGTCCATCAGTGGTATCTGGAGAGGATCTGGACAAAGCCATAACAAATAACCCATCCAACGGTCGGCGAATTAACAGACACGTTCTAAGTACACGGAACAACAGGCGAAGACGCTTCAGGCACTTGGGTTCATTATAAAGGTCGATCAGTGTGTTCTACACCAGCTTATTGCGAGACAAAGATGATTTGAAACTTATGCGACACGGAAAATTTTTCAGTTTTTAAATATATATATTCTAATCACAGTCACAACCAATTCACTATAGCATGGATAACTGAAAACTGACTAGCAAAAATTTCCAGAATTAGCCAAGTAGGAATGTTGTGTGAGCAAGAGAGAGTAACCATAGAGGAAGGGACTGATTCCATATACTTGTAGACTGCAGGCAGGTACAGTCAGCGCCGAAAGTGTATCCAGTCGTAACATTTCTTGCGAAGAATAACTTTGGAATGGATGCGTATGGTAAATATTCAAATTAACACAAAGGAATTGACAGCCTCCATGACAGGAACTCGAACCTGGATCATTCGCTGCTGCCCATTATGCTGTCCATTACACCACCACAGCGCGGCCAATTCTCTGTGTATATCGAATGTTTCTCTCGCCTAGACATTCTCCCAGCTTCTAACTGTTGCTGGTTACGAGGACCAGACACTCCACTAAAGACGGAGATTTTGAATTAAGGAATCTTCTGTAACCAGCACTGAGGCGTTGAGAGTGTGTCGAGGCCAGAGGAACATTGTACATACGCAGAGAATTGGCCGTGCTGTGATGGGTGTAATGGATAGCATACCTAGCCGGCAACTGGGAGACACAGGATCGAGGGACGGTCAATTCCCTGCGGCTCTAAATTTTTCTGTGTTAATTATAATTTTGAAATGGCTTTAAGTTATCGGAAACTACTCAAATCGGTCTATCCATTTTAAAGTTACTCAGGAAAGAAGTTTTCGGACTGGAAACAAACTTTGGACGAACTGCGGTCGATGCCCTACTGAGGACGAGTAACTACAGCACTACAATGTAGTAGTAGTCCTACTTCCTACAAACACAGCTAAATAAAACGAAAATAATCCACGGAAAAAGCATATTATATTAGATACGAGCGCAAAAATGGTTCTTCACATAATATGTGCAGAGACCGGACAAAAAGCGCGTATTAAAAGGAACAGCATAATAAGCAAATCGTCTTATCGGGTGTGTGTCTGTCTGTCTCTCTCTCTCTCTAAAAGAATTGTGGCTGTTACACAATTAGAATGAATATATCGAGTGTGAAACACTGTCACCTACAGCTGTTGTTGTCTCATTATTGAAAGGAAAAAAATGGTGACTTTTCCAGTTAAAACTTCGTAACAAATAAACCAAGGGATATTGACCGTTTAATTGTTACTAAGTTCAACTGGAAAGTCCACTTTTTTCTTTCTTTCAATAATTAGGTAACAACTTTGAGTAACAATAATTGTTGATACGAGGTATCAATGTTTCACCCTCGATATATGCTACAAGTCTTCAGATGTCAAAAACAGGATTGCATGCTTTTATACTTACCAATCTTCTAGAAGTATCTTTTCATATTGCAAAGCTAGATCTTCATTGATCCCAAGCAAATCTTGAGCATATGGTCCTGCACAAGCACAACCTCCTCGCGCTTGAATCCCAAATACATCGTTGAGCACTGCACACACAAAGTTGTGGTGAAGAAATGTTCCTCTGGGATGTCGAACCATAAATGAAAACACAGGAAGACGCTTCAATGAGGAAGACGTGTTTCCAAGAAGAATGAGTTCAGGAATGTTCCTCACATGCTGCAACACCATTCTGTAGAAAAAGAGACTTAAGATTAGCAAATAATTTCTTTTTACTCAGAAGATATCTCGTACAGTAATTATTCAAACTACAATTTTTAGATAGAAGTGGGGCTAGCTGTATTTCTTTAAAATATATACGTGATTAAGTTTTAAACACTAACTTTATGAAGACACCTCGCACATTCTTTTCCCTTCGGGTGACTGAAAGTGGTATTATATGCTTCGAGACTAAAAATACCTGAAATATATACATATATATATAAAAATCACAGCCATTCACTAGTGGATGAGACCTCTCCCCGAAGAAAGGAGTTGGTCTACTGCTCCCACGCTGACCCCAGACGGGTTGGGATATATTTATTTAAAAAAATACATTCATAAATGTTATTATATGTAGATAAAAATAAAACATTTAATTATCTGATACCAGAATTCACCATTTCGAGTCGCGTAAGTCTTTTATGACAATCCGAACGATGCTTTTGTACGGTAAATACGAAAACAAACAGGCATATACAATCCCACATGGCACTCTTTGCATTGCCATGGTGGCATTTTCCTTGTTTTTGTTCCTTTCATTTTCTCCGTTTGAGTTCACATATGATATCATCTGCACGCATGATTATTTTTTTTTCGATTCAATCATAGCAAATCTAAGTTTACGGGTCGAGGACCAAATTACACGCTTCCCTTCAACATGGTACACTTTCCTCGCTGTCATCGTATCATCTAACAGAATGGCGATTAAAAACACGACAAGTTTCACCAAATAATGCATTGGCTTCCTCAGGTGAAAAAAAAAAAGTTGTTTGAAAATAGAGGGAATAAAAGAAGCCGTTCGCAGATATGACCTTTGTCAGTTTCCTTCGCAGGTGGAATAAAAAAAAAAAAAGCAATCCTGAGCGGAAACAAGGTAGGTACAATGTTGCCACAGTGTGTTGCGAAATGGAATGCTGTTGCCAGATACTAAAACTGAAGGACTTCGAAGAACAACTGTGTGTTTGGTTATGTATAGGAAGTTGTGTGTATAAATATGTTTAATAATTTATTTTTTAAAAAAAGTTGAAATAAATGAATAAATGTTTTAAAAAAATATGATGCTGTTTTATTTCATTTTATTTATTGTGTCACACCATGATTTATTTAACATGCCTTGATCTAAATTTACTGCAGGATGTTTCTGTGAATAAGGATGCTTTCAAAAACCATTCGTTCTTTATGGGAATCTGATTTGTGTATCATCTTGGCATCGGTTATTTCATGTGTGGTAGCTTTCAGGTGTCGTGAGAGGTCAGATGTAGGAAATTCATTCCTTTCGGCATCTTATGAAGGCGGCTGCTAGTTGTGTAAGACATGGAGTCTAGCCTGATTCCGACCTGGAATCCTGTGAAAGTATCGCTTATATCGTCTAACATATCGGACCTGGCAATTGTATAGTACGACACAAGCAACGTGTTTTACCGAACACCACTTCTTTCTTGCTTACGTCACTGCATAAGTTATATCAAGTATTGCCAGCGTTTTTTTTTTTTTTTTTTTTTTTTTTTTTTTTTAAGTGATTAGACCTTAATGTTTCGTGTCGTGAACATGGATAACAACTAGTGGTGGTAGACGGAATTTTCAAATTTTAAATTTCTTGAAGTGTCAACGGTAGCTGACAGTCGTCCCAGAAGACAAAGTTGACGGTAGTACTGAATGTGTCGACGTCATTTACTCAATGTTAATTCCTGTTAAAAGAACAAGGTCAAGCACAGACTGAGCTACTTAATCAGACAATCGTCGCTGATTTTTAACTTTAAATATTCTTCCCTAAGAGAAACTTAATAAGGGGTTGGAAATGATTACTAAACCAACAACTTTCGGATTAAATGCATGGCTGTAATTTGACAATATCCGAGAATGAGACAAGCTCTTTATTTTTTTAAAAAAAAGATCATCACAAAGGTAAGATTATTTGTTGAACATTCATACATAGCTCGTTCATAAATATTCATGATTTAGAATGTTTGTAAGTAAGTATAATCTTCTAAAGAATATCTATTACTAATGCGAATTGAACTGGTGCCAGATGACGTCATGTGGATGAATTATGTTTTACTTGGAACTACTCACTTGTTAATTGTATTGTCTTCTATTGTTCTACTTCTTTGAATTGTTTCCCTTATAGAATTGTTTCCTTTGATTGTTCCTTGTTGTTTTGAGCCGAAGTATATTATTTACATTATCTTTTGAAGCGAGAATAATGTCGTATGCAGTTAATGGTTGCTGCCTACTAAAAAGTACTGAAAGCGGTTGTATATGATAACGATTGAAGCGGACTGTGGGAATATGAGCAGCAGTTATACTGGCATCAGAATGGTACAGAAGGTTGATCCGTCTATATGTGTCCGATTTTGACGTCTCACCTACCTTATGAAAAACCACGGGACAACCATCGGTTGCTTTCGACGTGAGCACCATGTCTCCTGGCAATAGCCCTGCACCGTAACTTCCACTGTAGGAGGCTCCGATGAAGTACAGGAAGGGGAATCTTGAGCCACTCCTCCTGGCAGGCTTTCCAGAGGCCACGGACAGTGGTGACACGACGAGATGCAAGTGCTCTTTTCAATAAGCCAAACCCGCAAAAATCCATGGGACTCGTATCAGGTGACTTCACTGGTATGTCCTGGAAGGGAATAGCCTGGATGCCGGTGTCTGTCGCCATCTGTTGCAGAAATCGCTGGGAAGAACGCGACGTATGTGATAAGGTCTTATCCATGTGCACATGGACTTGATTTACTGCATTTCCATACAAACGGGGCAGATCTTCTGTATAAATTGGTGTGAGAATATGTTGCTGATAAAATGCGGAGTTGATCTTGCAGTTGTTAGGCACTCTCGGCGAATCGTTAACTTGCCTTCATAGCAGTATCCCTTCGAGAAACTTGCTTTGCACTGGCGGATGAAGTCAGGACAGGGTTTTTGCATCACTGGGGGTGTACGTTACGGCTCGAATTTTGCCACAATCGACTAGATAAATCAATGCTTCATCGTGTGTGGCTAACAAACTTCCAGTTGTCCCCGGATAGATGGCGTTCATAGAGGCGCCTGCAGCTGGTTTTTCTGTCCCTCCGATGAGCCGCAGTAAGGACATGTCCACGATGTTTAAACACCATCCGGAGCTTTAATTTGTTACGTAGGTGGCGGTTCACAGTCGACTGTGCTACGTGAACTCGTCTTGCCATCACACGTTGGAGGAGGAGGGTTTTCCTGTAAGGCCATTCGCCGCAACTTCCGAACTACAGGTGGCGTCACCGCAGTACACGGTCGCTTTATACTCCCCTTCGTGGGTGAACGAAGTGCTGGAACGTCGTTGTGTTTATGTCGGTTAATTATGTTCTTAATGGTTGTTGTTCCCAATACACACCCATTTTCCCTGCACTGTTTCTGAATCTGTCACGGAAAACTTGGCGTGGAAATGTGCTACCACGTAGCCTTCCCAAAATAGGTTCACCTTGGACGCCATGATTCACACAACACACACACGCGACCTTGACGTGATACTAGAAGGCTCTGTCTTCCTGTTACTGTTTGAATCATTCGGATCGGTCGATTGTGTGAGCAGGGGTGCAGGTTTCAAATCGGACACATATAAATGGATCGACCTTCTGTATGTTTGTTATTTGTAATTTATTGTATCAATTGATGATGCTCTTTGAATTAACTGGTATGTGGCCATATGTACCTACAGATGCGAACACAAGCTCTCGTTGGGAAAGTGTTGGCCATAATTAACGTATTATACAATCAAGTAAATCAATCGTTTAATGGTTTGTTACTTGGATATAATACACATTAAAGAATACATTTTAAGTGAAAGGCCAAATTTCTCAGATACACGTATATTGTTGTTATCTTATCTCTTATTTATCAGTCAATCACTCTTTGTTTCTAGATATATTTTCTAAAAAAAAAAAAAGGTACGAATTTCTGTACATGAAATATTCCTGTTTTTATAATTCAAGTTTTAATGTGAAATTTTTTTATCTAGTAGTTCGGTTAGTTAGTAGTCTAAATGAATATACTAAATAATCCCATTTTTGCGCTTGAAGAACTCAAATGTCAAAACAATAATTTATTTTATTTACGTCTTCTTCTCGCTTAAGGAATTTATTTTCTCACAAATCTTTTTGGTCTATAAACCTTAGACCATCTTCTGGTGATAATATAACACTTCTTTATTTAAATATGCATGTTTATACGTAAATAACTGTGTTTAAATAAATATAACCTAAGAGTTTGTGCTTGGAAGTTGAGAAGAAGTAAGATCCACGAAAATGAATTAAATAACATTTTGTCTTTTATAATTGTTTCAATCCGAACATAATCTAAGATTAGGAGTTCTCCAAGATCTCTCGACGAACAACAAACGAAAGATAACGTTCGCACTTACAGAATTGTATCGCCTAAGAAGAGAGGACGAAAATTAATATTCGCAACAGCTGCCTCATGTATTAAGTATTTAGTACACTAATTTACACGTAAATAAAATAAATTATTGTTTAGCCTCTAATGCGGAAATCTCGAATTCCTCTTGGAGAAGCAGAAATTAGTTTACGAATAAATAAAAACCGAATCCACGACCGTGCTACGGGAGAACAAGATTTTGTTTTTAAATGCTTTTTCAATACATGTAATTGATTCCTCATACATGCGAAATTTTGAAGTCAACCTGTATGATAAAGACAATATCGCAAACATAAGATTGAAGCAAACACATTAAACCACGCGTGATTTTTTAACCCATACAGAGGATGATTCATACAATATTGATACAATCTCTAGTGTCGTTCTTTTGTTCGCTTAGAATTCCCAAAACTCAGATCTCGAGACATACATATTTACCACTACATGTGTCTTTAAAGTACCACTGATTCCGGTATATTATCGACAAAGAAAATAGACTGTTACATGAACTTTTGCTTTACAAGTTTCAACTGGGACACAATCCAGCTGAAGCAACTCAAAACATATGTCGTCCAAACGAAAGAGGTGCAGTGAGTCACATATCTGCCAGACGCGTTGCCAAAATCAGAGCTAGGCACATCCTGGCAGACCAACGTCCATGAACGCAGAAGACCTATAGCAAGCAGAGGAGGTTAACCCCACAACCAGCATTTTTTAAAACTGTAACTTGAAACGTCACAATTCAGTATCTTTCGCCACCTTCCGGAAACTCGGGAAGAACCACAGAAGCTACCGAGTCGTCCAGCAAAAACTGAGACTTGTCCAGGCTCAGAGACGATTGCTCATGTGTCATTAATATGACCTTACCGATGATCGTCTCTTGGACGTATCGTGGTGTGATGAAAAGTGGATCTCTTACCGCAACCCGAACACTGACAGATACCGAACACAGTCCCAAAACCTGGACAATGCGAGCACAAGGTGACATTGTGTCTCGTGGAATTGTAATGGTCTCTGAACCAGGAGTTTGTTCAACAAGGCAAGGCCGATGGGCTACTACTGATCTTTATGAAGTTGAGTTGGGTTCTCCTGAAAATGAGTAAAGCTTCGCCACATATAGCATCTGTTTCGCTTCATGGACCATTTCGTGCGAGGCAGACACTTGCAAAATCACGCTGAAGTGTAAGAGTTTAGATATTTTTCGCCTCGAAAGAGAACATGGTATCGTGAAGGGATCATCCGTTTGGCACACCGTTAACAGAGACACAATGGTCTTTATTTCAACGAAAGAAGGTAACTTTATTTGATTGAAATAAAGTATAAAGTGTATCAATATTTATGAATTACCCACTTTGCATTAGATACTCTGCAACTCGAGAAAAAAAAATAATGGCTAATAATCTAGTGCGAATAATTATTTTAGAGTTGCAACCGTTGTTAACATGCAATTATAGTAATATTATACCAATATTACTTTGTAATTTTATCCTCCCGCGACATAATAGCTGGTGCTCCAACACTTTCCTTCAGCTGCATGACAAGGCCTGCTCGAATTGATTCAACTATAGCTGCAGTTCCACCTTCTTCTCGGAGTTCTGTGTCCTGCAAAAATAGAAGCAAAGACAACATCTCTTGTACTTTAGTATTTTCGCATAATTACGATGTAGAGTGACTAACTTACTTTTTTACATAAAGACATGCATACCCAATCCCCGTGGTCAAGTGGTTACCTGCGAACCCTCGGATTTGCGATGAGGACACACACAAATTAGTTGTGCTGCCGGCTATATTGACTGAGATTTTCTAAATTTTTTCCCCTGAGTTTCAGCAGGTGAATGTGGATGATACACCGAGATTCGCAGAAAATTGCGGATGGTAAAATTTTAAAACCCAAAAAGTAAAACAATTTGAGAATACTACCCTCATCACAGTATAGTTTCCAAACTATATACAGTAGAGTCCCGCTAATCCGAAAATCCGGATAAACCGAACAAAGCCCAGGTAAAAATGCCAAATTATTTTTAACTTTAACACAAGAGGGGGAAAAGAAAAGTTCTTTTTTATGTAAAAATGTGTATTTTGTATACAACGTGCAAGAAAATGAACTCAAAGTACAGAAGTACAAATTTTAATTACATTCTGTAATTAAAGTGACGGTACTGTTCATTATAAAAAGCTCAAGGACATAGGCCTACTAAAAAAGTGTAAGTCCGGATATTTCGAACTTTTGGTAATCCAAGTAGTTCGGATTAGCGGGTCTTTAAAAACATATAAACATTCAAACGGCATTATTTGACTTCTTATCGAATATTGCAAAAGAGCTAAATAATAATAAGAGTGTAGTTGTTTTGTTTGTTCATTTATTTGAAGCAATTGATATTTCTGTTCTCTATACTACTACGATATTCTCCTGAACAAAAAAAGTATATGTCGGCAGAGGAGTAGCCCATAAGTACTTCTCTTCTTATATATCAAACAGAAAACAAGCCGCCCACACTTGAGAAGTTAATGAGGATAAACTCCGAACGACACCCTTTTAACATGTTGACAGAGAGAGGTGTCCCTCAGGGATCAATACTGGGCCCACTTTTATTCGTATTATAGATAAATGATTTGCTGGACTACATGTACCCACTTAAATCTGTCTTAAAATATACTGATGACATAAATTAACGTTTTCCCAGAAATCGAACTATCAGTTTCCACGACTTTCCCTGATCTGTTTGAAGATATTTTCGCTGACCAAACATAATTTAACTTCCTTAATTTTCAGTTGCCTCCACCATCCCCTTCCAGCCACCCGTGCTCTCCGTTTGTATCTGTATTTAATTTCATACAAGGATACGAACAATTGTGTTTAACTTTCATTTAAAAACATTACAATTAAATTATATTATGTTTTACAAGTACAATAAAAAAAGTTATGTTTAATTATAAGCTAACTGGTGACTGAAAACATTAATAAATTCCGTTCCATTTGTCGTAGATACCACCTGCACAATTTTGAATTCCATAGTATTGCTAAATTCTCTGACAGTTTCACAGTTTGTAGCCTAACCATACAGTTAAAAGCAACTTACTGTACATTATATATGGTTTATAGGGAAAAATTATAGTACGCTCCTTATAAAATGAATAAAACTAACTTATTTCTAATGTATAAAAATATCTAACCGATAAATCAGAAGATTTACATTTTTATTTATTTCTTTGATTAGTTTATGTCGTAATGGAAAGATATATATTTTTATATATGGAAATGTTTCAATTGATTTCGGAAAAATCCCTGGGTGTCCCTGATTACAACCACTTTTTCTTACTTCCCATATAATTTTCCATTTCCCCGATTTTTCAGGAGCGGGGGAACCCTGTAAATATTATAATATCTTGGACAGCAATACTAATTATATTACCGACAAAGTGGTACTTTGGCTGACAGGAAATAAGTTAATTCTCAACCCTCTACTACCTACGATAAAAAATAGCACCCGAATTCATTCATACTCGACAACTACAACACTTTTAGGAGTAACTATTAATAATGGCGTTTCATGGACATCACTTATCTCGATCTCAAACGCTTTCCTTAAACTTCAAAATCCTTTGAGTAAAAATAGCTTTACAAACATTCTACTATAGACAGTTTAATTCTCTCCTTCCTTTTGGCATCATCTGTTGGAGTTGTTCGAACAATAATCTACGGACATTCAAATTGCAAAAGAAGGCCATCAGAGTTACTTTTCGTCTAAAACCAACATCACCATGTAAATACGTTTTCTTAACATATATGTATTATTATTACTTTCTTTTTATTTAATTTCCCTGCCGTTATACAGGGTCTACCACAAAAGTAATGAGAATTATTTTTTTCTCGACCGCCAGGCGCGCTGGGAGACGAATTGGTCGGCCTAGGAGTGTGGTGAGGGATGTCAGGTATACAGTAAGACCGCCACCAGTCGCCTCTGAGCCTTCACTGAGTGTGGATCGCTCGTTAAGTAAGGTGCTGTCTCAGCGACGTGTCACGTGAAAAAAAAAAATGGAACGTAGACGTGAACAACGTTATGCGATAAAATTTTGTGTGAAACTCGGGGGGGGGCGGATTCGTCGGAAATACTTGAAACGTCACGACAAGCCGTCTGCCCAAGTTTTCCGATGGCATAAGGCTTTCAAGGATGGAAGAGAAGACGTCGAGGACGAACAACGAAAGGAATCGTCCACAACGAAGTTTGTTCCAACCTGACAGACAGTAAATGCAGCATTTTACATCCAGGTACTCGACCGGTTAAAAAAAAAAGGGTCATGTGCGTCCACGATCAAGAGCGCCTGGTTCCTGCACCACGACAATGCGTCGAGCTACACTGCGTTGGCGACGAGAGAATTTTTGGCTGCAAAAAACATTCCAGTGCTTCCTCAACCACCGTACAGCCCAGGCCTAGCCCCGTGCGACTGCCTTTGTTCTCTCGTTTGAAGTCTGACCTGAAATGAACCCATTTTGGGACCATCGCCAACGTCCAAGCGGCTGTGACGAGGGCACTTAACAGTGTCTCCGTTGAAGACTTTCAGAGCTGTTACGGAAAGTGGCAGAAACGTTGGACTAGGTGTATAGACTCGAAAGTTCTAAGTATATTAGAACCTAACTTCACTAAAACATTTTTCCATAATTATTCTCATTACTTTTGGGACAGTATTTATACAGTAATTTTATTCAGCGTACAAAACAACTACGTATTTCTTTTTAGCAGGACTGTCCATGATTATAATACGAGAAAATCTCAGGATGATACTTCTCAAAATTACTCTAATATCAGTAAGAATGTGTATGTGCGTTGTGTTAGATTGAAAAAAAAAAGTAAACGGGGCGAGATGACTGGAGAATGGAGGAGACTACATAATGAAGAACTCCACGGACTTTACGGCTCACCAGATACTGTAAAAATAATGAAATCGCGACGACTAAGGTGGGCAGGCCATGTAGCTCGGATGGGGGAAAACTAAGATTATATTCTATCCTGGTTGGAAGACCGGATGTAAGGAGACCATTGGGAAGACCGAGACGTCGTTGGGAGGACAATAGTAGAAGAGATTTTCGAGAAATAGGTGTTCGTTATGAAAACTGGCTTGATGTTGCCCAGGATAGAATCCAATGGCGAACGTTTGTTACTGGGGCGATGAACTTGCGAGTTCCATAAGCCATCGCAGAATTGTTCAATAATTTACTGGTAAAATGCTACTACACTATTCAAGAACATACAGACGACGATTTAATTGAATGAATGTAGTACATATTTTTATTTGCATGAGTTAACTTGTATGTGTATACTATGCAACATCATTAACTTGTGTGAAGGGTATGATGTATGTACAGTTTTCTTTGTCAGTTGCAGCTTTCGACAACTGTAATGCTTATGTGAGAAATTTATCTCAGATTGTAAGCTAAAGAAGCCCAATAAATATCAAATATGCCTACACATACAAATGAAGACAATACATACTTGAAGTAAATAAGGTACGTAAGTGCCATTCCTGTGAAAATTGCGCTTTTACAGGAAAAAACAACATAGTTGTTGTTCGACCTGTAAGCTGTAACATATATAAAAATAAAAGTTCAAACGCATTGCTTAGTTCAAGGTGGCTACTAATTTTGTGACTTGAAATTCTCCAGTTTTTTCCAGATTTTCCATTACATTTTTTCTTTTCAAATTCCCTGAGTTCTTAGTATAGTGGAACATGTCAATAATAAGCAACGACATTTTTTAATCCCATCACCACCCAGTTCAAGCATCTTGTACATTTTTTAGTATTTCGCAGGTGATAAAAAATAATTCCTTTAAAACAGAGGATTTAAACACATTGAAAAAATCCGGTTAGCAGCGAGAATCGAACCCACGACCTCCGCCTTCCTAAGGAAGTGCCCTTACTATTTGTGGACACGTCCACCTCATAAATTCCCCTGAGTTTGCCGCAAATAATATATTTTCCTGAGTGTTCCAGATTTATATTTCCTGAGTATTCCAGGTTTTCCAGGGTGGTAGACACCCTGTTTTAAGGTCTTTAGGTAACTTTGGTTCATGTCTTACGATTGATGATGGCAGATTGGTGGAATTACGGAGAGAAACCCCGAGAAAACTCATGCACACTGTGTTTGTTAACCACAAAGCCCACATGGCTGATCTGGGATCCAACCGAAGAATCCAAGCACCAGACGTGATTGCTCTACCACTGAGCCACCGCGGCCTTTGCTGATTGGGAATGACTTCTTGTACACGAGTGTAGCAAAGTACAGCCATCTTTTTCCTGGCGTAAATACCAGTGTCTTATGTTTGTTATCCCGAAGCTCAGTTGTCGTCTAAGATTCGCAACTGAATTGGAATTTGAATTTATGTATGGCATTCAGGCATCTGGATGCCTCAGGCCGGAATAAAGTAGGTAAAAGTCTCGGTCAGAGAAACATGTCAAGATGGTCGGCTGCTGGTTTCAAACCCAGGACATGATGAATGCGGAACAAACGAATGTTCTACCAACTGACGTTCGGCCGCTCGGTAAAGTTTTGCACTTCTTCAGCTATTTTTACATATGTATGGCTAGCTTCGTCCTAACTCGTAGGAGTTAACTACTCGACAAGCATTCATCAACATTGAATAAGATGGGCTATGTCGTACATGCACCCTGCAGGAATATTGGAGCACTACGATGTTCTCCCACTGTGATACACTTGCAGTTTAGTGCCCGCTAAAATATACAGTGTGAACATAAACTGATGGTGGGATTCAGAAGGATATATCAACGCAACGAAACACGGAACAGACATGATATAAAGGAAAGATAATCTCGGTTTTAACCTGGTTGTTCATTGAAATTTAATGTTGGCTCCTCTGATAGGATTCTAAACATATAAACGGTATTCCGGTTCCTACCACACACAACCAAAATCATCAGACAGACTGACAGGTGTGCTTGTTATTTAGCTGTATTAAGGCCTGCTTTCCCACCCCTCGTCACCTGACGCTATAAAGATTTTTTTTTTTTTTTTAAGTTTCCGTTTCGTGTCTCTATCATGTTCCGTCGGGATGGTTTGGCAGTTTGAAACTTCATCATGACTTTACGGACCCACTGTATCTGTGTATATACAAGGTACGTCTGAAAAGTTTGACCTATTTTCCTGAGGAAAAGAGTGAACGTAGGATGGCAACACTACTCAAAGTGGTGGAGATATCCTTCATGTGGATGACTGTTGGGTGCCGTGATCCTAGTTTGCTTCAGCATCCGTTAGGTTGCTAGTGTGTAATGTTGGGTGATTCTTCTGTCGCAGTTCCATTCGCAAAATGACATAATCTGTGGAACAACGATACTGCATCAAATCCTGCCAGAAACTTAGACAAGGCGCAGAAACAATACGAAAGATTCAACAAGCTTTTAGCTACGATGCGGTACACAAATAAACCAATGGTACAATCGGTTCAAAGATGGCTTCACGTCGGGGAAAAAATCAAAGTGATGCGGATTGTGTTCTTTTGACATCCGAGAGATTATCGTGCACAATGCGACGACGGCGCTGACAGCAATTCCAAAAGAGGCTTCCAGTGTGTGGAAGCTGAAGGGCTATTTCAAAGATGATTAGGAACTGGAACACACTAGGAATGTAATTTTATTTTCCTGGCCTATGGTCGGATACTTTTCAGACAACAGGCCTTGCATGTACAAACAAGCCTACTCATGACGTATTTCCTTTTATGCTAGTTGTACTCCGTATTAAAGAGTATCTAAGTCGAGAAATGGATAAACTCAAGGTCACAAATAAAAATCTGAAAGGCATGTACTCCCAGAAAATTTGTCAGCACGCAGCTAGTAATTTATTGTATTTCAGTAATCTACACTACTACCAACCATGATTGTTAAGGACACAGTATATTCTTCTGAACACTCTCCACGTGAAGATGACCACTCTTAGGTCATGGAACAACTTGATTTTCGGCATTTTAACATATTAACGAGGGGAAAAAGGATCAGTTCAAGGAGATTGCATTGTTGTAATATACAATTAAAATAGCTAACAATTGTCAAGTGTCCATATACTAACCATGCAACCAAAGTACAACAATAGCTATATTTTATTAACAATACCCTATTACTGATCACTGAATCTATGACTACATTTTTTTAATGTTCTTAAAATGGACTTACACTCACATACATTCTCGTGCGTCCGACACAAGTAAACAAATGGCTTGCTGAAGAGTACTCGGCAAAGATCTCACTATCATGGCTTCAGAAATAGTAAGGTATTTGCCAAGTCAGTTTTCGGGGAGCCATTTGTCGGTAATCACAACGGGACACAATTTTCGCGGTTTGCCAGAAGCTAACAAATGATTTGCTAAAGAGTACCCGGCAAGCGTCTCGCTATAATGGCTCCAGAAATAGCAAGGGGTTTGCCAAGTCAGGTTTAGTGAAGCATCTGTTAACTTCTAAAAGAGAGAGATTGAGAGAAAGAGAGAAATACAATCGTGAACACAAGCCGCGTGCACACAGTCGACCAAA